>BMAO01021767.1:0-13970 GCA_019973975.1 Trichonephila clavata
TATAAAATCAGCACTTCCACACAATATCTTTTTCAAATTACATTGACTTTTGTTTCTTTCTCCTCCGCATTGGCCCGGCTTTTCTCTACTTTTATAAATTTTCCCTTCTCAAAATCAGCAATTCCAGGGGTAGGAGTGATTTCTAAGTAATATGCCATTAAAATTTTCTGTTTTGAAATTTTTTTGACTTCTATGCCAAGTAGTATTGTTTCCTTCCCCCTCCGCTTAGCTCGGCGTTGCACAGGCATTTACCGAGTGTATAACTTACTCCCCGTGGGAGAGAGAATTTCCTCTTTCCCTCATGGTGTCTGCGCTTTGGTGTGGGTGTGTTAGCGTACGATGTGAGTGATTGCTAGAATGATGTCATTAAAATACCCCTTTTCGAAGTTTGTTCCGCATCTTTTCATTGTCAGACAGGTTTTCCCCCTCCATTTAGCCCGGCGTTGCACTGACATATTCCACTGTTTTTCAGTCAAAGACTTTCATTTGTGATGTTTTTTTTACAAACTAAGCTCACATTCATTACACACACGCACACACACACACATATATATATAATATATATTTCAAAATTTCTACAAGAGAGAGATGAATAAACATGATCAAACTGAAAAGAATTGAAATTGTAAGATAACCAGACAATAGATTTTAAATGGAAATAAAAATTAAAATAATAGAGTTAAATATAAAAAAATATAAAAGCATGGATGCTGCTGTATTATCAACATTGCTGACTTAGGACAACTTAAATAAATTGGGGTCTGATTATTAAGGACGATATATATATATATATATATATATATATATATATATATATATATATATACAGTCGGACCCCGATTTAACGAATTTCGTATTTAACGTTCTCTTTTCTCGATTAAAATGAAGGCAAAAAACTTATATTAAAAGAATAATAAATCTCAATTAACAATTATTTAAGCAGCCAAAAAAATTTTTTAGTTAATTTAAAAAAATTATTTTTTTTCAAATGACGTTAACTTTTTATCCAGAACAGAAAAAGACTTTTCTTTGAGCAGTAAATTTTGACGGGAAAGGGTGTAGGTCATTATTTGTTTTTTTCAGGTGCAGATCAATTATTAATGTAACTTATCGTGTGAGTTTTGAATAAGACATGCAATCCTTTTCTTATATCCGGTTTCTGGTCCCCTAATACCCACACACATCTCAATTTAATTTAGATAAGCAATTTAGACAAGCAATAACACTTATCAGATTTCTTAGGTATTCACACACAAATACAATTAAAGGATAATTTAATATATACAAATATTTATGACAAGGGAGAGACGATTTTAACTTCAATATTATTAAAGTATACCATATTGGAAAAGTATTATACAAGTATAAATTTTCAGAAACTCAATCATAAATTACATTCAACGTATCTTATTTCCCAGTTTCATATAAAACAAAAAATATATAAAATTATGATAATCTCCATTAACATTTGCATTAAATTAACTTGATTAAATTTAATATAGTTATCTTTATAAAGAAATCCTAAATTACATGGAATAAATAATTCTTTCTAGATAAATTGGGGGGTGTTATTAAGAAGTATAATATGTATAAACATCTCAAACTCTATGAATTTTCTCAACATTTAAAAATATCCCTTTTCAAATTAAGTTGGCGATACTGTAGCTCGTAGGAATGATACTTACAAAATATTTATAACTTGCATGTTGTTTAGTACAGAATATACATATATATATATATATATATATTATATTTTATTTTTTTTTTTTATATATATATATATATATATATATTCTTCTGTAATATTACTGCTAAACCTTTACTTTTCAAGCTTTGAACTTACGTTTAAATCTCTAAAAACAACAGGTAATAACAGATTTATTGTTCTTTGATTCGAGTGGAATCAAGCATTTTCGAATATTTTCTTAAGTTAGGTTTGGTAGCTTCGGTATTCGAATGCTTTTTTATAACCCCCTTTCCATTAATAATGGATTCAGTACTTCTCTCTCTATCCATGATATTCTATAGAATTCTGCTCAGTATTATTAGCAAAAAAGGAGCAATGTTGGTTATCTGTAAAACTGGTTAATACTTTTAAGAGCGTAGTTTTCAGTTCGCAATGTTTGTAAATACTATTGCACCCCTCTCTTTTTTGTCTTCAAAATAAATGATCTGTTTTTGATATTTAGTATTTAAAAGATTAAATTATCATTAAAAAGCATTGTGTATTGTAAAACTAATACAAAAAACTAGATTAATATTATGTATTTGTTTAAAATAATATTATTGTCTATCAAATAGAGCATATTAATATATGTGTGCGTGTGTGTATTCTGCGTACACATATATATATTCCCAAATATAATTATAAAAAAGAGTGAAAGTTAACCCTAAAATCTAGCTTGAAGGTAAATTACAATTTAATTTCCTTTAAGAAATACAAAGTTTTTGTGAGAAAAGAGAGTTATATGTATAAAATCAACAAACGTAAAGTGTTTTGTTTCAAAGCCTAAGGAATAATTCATGCGACATTTTTTTTGTGTGTATTCCCCTTCCCAAGTATTTCGAAAGAATTTGGCAAAACTGTCATTACGTCAATAATCAAGTAATTAATGTAGCAATATTCCGGCTTACGTATTTCGACTTACGTGAATCCTCAGATAAAAAATGTCTCTCTACGCCCTGTTCGCTCACTTCAAGTAAGAAGGACGTTGGACATACGTAGTTGGATAGCTTTGTAAAGTTAAATTCTCTCGATGAGCTGATCATTTTTATTAACGTCACACTTACGTTACTGACGCAATACTTAAGAGGAACGAGCTCCCCCAAAAGGGCTCAGAGCTACAAACCGGTTCCTTGGGTAACAACCATCCCCTGCACTCAATCTTTATAGAATAAAAAAATCTTTCATCCTTAATTTTTTGCAGGATAAGTATACAGAAGCAAGTTTAAAGACAAATATTAACGAAGCTTATTAAGACTGGATCAAAATACACTGGCATAAAAAGACACACAAAAGTCTCCCCCCCCCCCAAAAAAAAAACTCAGGGTAAGAAACAAAAGATATATTTAAATCTGCTTACAAAGTCAACATGTACAACAAATATCTCCAAAAATGATGCACAGTTAGCACAAAATCAAAGATAGAACAAGCAAAACAATGAGACTGAAAAAAAATATCTCAGAAAGCTAAGTCAAATGATACATTTATTTGAATAACGTTACTCCTTCCTGTTAACACTTGTTCCTGTTCTTTCCTTGCTATTCTATATAAATCATTCACAATATTTTGGTATAGGAAGGCTATTCTCTTTTAATTTCCCTTTCATTAGTTAAACTTAACCTCAATGCAATAAAAATCAACCAGTCTCATTCATTAAAGACTAACCTCACAACTTTTGACTATAGACATGTGACGAGACATGTCACCTGAGCAAACATTCAATTTTTCAAAATTTCCTCATCACGCCAGCATGAGATATTAAAACCTTAACAGAATCAATGTGTCTAGCTCCTTTACTCAGCAAGTCTTAAGAGGCTCCAGAATCCGAACCCACAGCTGGGCAGAAATCGAGAATGAAGGCAGGCCACGAGTTCATGACCATGACCATTAGGATACAGAGAAATGCATTTTCGAATCTAAAAATCCAAAAAATTTTAATGCAAATCTATAGGTAATCGACCTATTCATTTTTCGACGCGTTATATTTTGGGGTCCCTCTTATTACGTAACATCGGGGTATATTACTGTATTCACTCGGAGAGAAATACAATAGTCCGCACATCCTGTATAGTGGTTAGTGACGTTGACTGCTGTGCCGTAGGGCCTGGGTTCGAATCCTGGAGAAGGCAGGGCTGTTAGTAAATGTATAATGCATTTGCAGTATGGGGGTACTGTAAATAGCCATTGAGCCTCAAGTCCACTCGTGAGGTTAGGGGAAGACGAAAAGAGGAGGCAGGCCCCTGACCATCCCCAGGGTGTTCTCTCTCAAAATTGGCTTGGAAACCAGCCAAATCTTACTGTCACATGTGTGGAGCTCAAAGCTACGACTAACGATATGTATACAACTTAATCCTTTGCCATGATGAATTTCGTGGGCTTTGATCTGGTCTTTGCCAATTAAGTGGAATTAGCAACAACAGCAATAGTCTTCTGTTAGAGGAAAAGGAATAAGTTTCAAATTTTCCTTTGATATTTATTTATACACCATTCTTCATTAAATCTTTATCGTCTCGAAAACCAGAAAACCCCTATGAATATTAATGCATCTTACAACAACTGTATCTAAAGTTTAAACAAATAGTTTATTACAGACGTAAGAGAACAATCTTTCAATTATGTCTGTAAACTTTAACGAAAAACCCAGCCGACCTCTGAATATACAGTTACAGGAGAAACTATTATTGCTGCTGTTTGAAGTAGTTGAAGTTCGGCAAACAAGTCTATCATGGTGATGTAATTTGAAAAATAAAATAAAATTACGCCTATATATATATATATATATATATACATACATAAAAAGTCTCATTGGATTTATAGACAAACGTTAACTACATAAATATGTGTGAATCCACATTAAAAGTGTTGAAATGATGACGTTAAGGATATCTAATCGTAGCTTTGCCACGACTGCAAACTATTTTCTTAAGGCTAAAACCTTTAGGTTCAGATTTTCGAGTTTTACCTTCAATTTCTTCTCACATTCTGTTATTTTAGTGCGTTTTTCACGTAATGTAAAAAAAGCGCTATTAGGACGCAAATTTCACGTCTTCGTTCCATATTTTGTCGTACCTTTTTCTCAGCCAATAAGTAACCGATTGACCTCAGGTTTTCGGCATTTGGTCGCATTTGTGCCCTAGATGGGCCGAATCATATTTAAATTTAATAATTTTTAAATTTCTTTTTTAATTTTTTTTTTAAGTATAGTACACCACTACTTTCTGTTAGTAAAAAGTTCATTATTTGCATTATTGTAAAATACAACATGTGAAAAACGCGCTAAAATTACTTGGTCATGCCAATGATTGATATCTTGTTTTTTAAAAAAATTATTTTTTATAACACTCTTGATATCTACGAATATATTTACGAGTAGTGTGAAAAGATTATTTAAACATGTAGAAAAAACATAACAAAAATGAATATCTTAATTTATTTTTTATTTTTATTTATTTATTTGTTCTTGACGAAACTTGCATTGGATATTTCGATAACTCTTAAATTATTCTTTATTCAGATGCTGTATCAATAGTTATTATCATTATTTTTTAGATTTGAATAATCACTATTTCGTGGCATGGTTGCAACTCAGAGCATTGCCATATTTTCTTAATTAAATCCGATGATAAAGGACAGTTTTCATGTATTCTGTATACTTCGGAAGATTTCATTCATCAAAAATTAATTAGTCTGTAAAAAAAGTTATATTCCGAAGCAAAACTTTATTAATTTCTAAATTTTTATTTCCAGACTCTCGATGGTTTTGTTTTTGTTGTTGCACCTGATGGGAAAATCATGTATATTTCTGAAACTGCTTCCGTCCATCTGGGCCTATCACAAGTAAGTTATTAAAGAATACTAATAAAATGCAATACATACCGGGAGTTCGAAAAGTATGATTTCACTTTCAAATATTCATTTCAAAAAGAAAGAAAGAAAGAAATTCACTTACGATTTTTTATTGTTCCATAAAGAAAACATTAAAGTTTTTTTACAGTGCTTTATACCATGGGTGTCTAAACTATGACCACTTGTGGGCCGCATTGCAAAAATAATTTTTTTTTCGGGGCCGCACATACAATATATTTTTCTTTGACAAATTGAAATAAAAATTAACTCTAATAGTTTTATTAAAATAAATTAACTTATTTTTTACTATATTTTTTAAAAATTTGAATTAGACATGAATAGGCACATATTTATTTTAAGTTTGTAAAAGTTTCGTTTCATTTAGTTTGGATTTCATAAAGATGGAGAAAAATCAAGTAAATGAGATGAATGAATTTGCGTTTGTGTTGAACAAGCAAATCGATATCGGGTTCGAAGTTGCAATTCTTAATGCATTTTAAAGATGCTTGTCAGTGATATTTGTCCTTTTTTTTTTTTTTTTTTTTTTTTTTTTTTTTTTTTTTTTTTTTTTGTATACTTCATTCTTGGAAAATAACTGTTCACAAAGATAAAGTACTACCAAAAGCTGAAGACATTAATAAAGCGTGAGCGTGAAAATGTAGGACATTTATCACTCGGGTGTAGGTAATCCTCATAAAACTCCTATAGAAACATTCCCAAATTTTTCTTTCAGTTTAATGTCACTTTGTAGTTCAATACATTCCATTTGAAGATTTCAAGGTAATTTATTTATTTCTAGAGAAAACGGGGTAGAAAATATATTGAAATTCTCTTCGTTGTTTCGAAAATTTGAAATTTTCTTTCAAACTCTTCAATTAAATCGAAAATTAATGCAGCACACTTTGTGCATACATTTATTTTTTTTAAATAAAAATGTGTAAATTGAAATCTTTTCATAATTTGCGTTTGCGTTGGGGCCACACAACTTACTTGCGTGCAGCACATCTAGTCTATACGAGATTTCTAGCCACGTTCTACGAAGTGTTGCAAGATCAACAATTCGAATAGCCACTGTTACTTCGACTTTTCATTTCACCAGTGTTACGAATGGGAGATTGATAAACAATGTTTTTCACTTATAACTACAAGAAGTCCAAAAGTGTTACATCTTGAGATCTAGGTAGCCAGGGCATTGGACTTCTTCTTTCTATCCATCGCTCGGGAAGCTTTTTCTCTATTCCAAATTCCATTGTGGTGGTTCCCCATTTGATACTGCACATGTGTTGCAAATTTAAGTTCGATAAACCATGCTACAAATTGCTGTTATTCTTGCGGTGAAGTCATTTTGAAACGAGAAAGTTGAAAACGGGGAAAACTAAATACTTGGGATCAAGAAGAGTAGAGTAGAGAGAGTTCTTCTCGTTTTTTCTTCATCAAACTATTGAACGGCCGTCGGAACCAAAAAATTGAATTTGCTGTCATTTCCAACCATTTCACTGTCAATGTTGAGTTTTCTGAAACTTAATCCCAACAATATTTAATTAGAACAGTGAAGCATAGAGATGGAGGTGTTCTTGTGGGGTGGGGTGTAAATCGTCTTCAGGATTAGGTAATTTAGAATTTTTTTTAATGATATTGTGGATCGTGACTTTATTTAATATTTTAAGGTACAGTTTGAAACTTTCCGCCCAAAATTTAGATATTGGAACTTTAATTGGAGTTTTTAACAAGATAACTGACTCCAAGCGCACTGTTTGCAATATAAGCCTCTGGTGTCTGTATAACTGTTCCCTAATTCTGAAAACATCCCCACAATCACTTGATTTAAGCCCCGTAGAACAAATTTCGTGAAAATTTGAAGTTAGGGTACGAAGACATGACATACAAAAACAAAATACGAACTATGATCAACAAAATATTATATATATATATATTATATATATATATATATTGCATGCCAAGGCGTATAAAAGTTGTTGTGGACGCTAAAATATATTCTACTAAGTACTAAATTAAGGGGGAAAAAAAAAATACAATAGTTTAAAACTATGTTAAGATTTATTTTTAAATGTACTTTTGTGGAAGACTTTTGTGTTATAACTTTTTGGTAGTTTTTTGATTATTAATTCTTCAAAATAATAGTTATATTATATTTTAAAAATTGGTTATGTTATTTCGATAAGAATAAATTGCACATACTATAAAAAGAAATTACAATCCTATATATTAATTTATTAGTTGAAAACATTAAAGTTGATAGAAAAAGGTAAGTGTACGAACACTTTTAAGAACCCCTACATATATATAGGCAAAATATCATTATTATAGAAGCATTTTTCCTAAAAGGAGAATATTTTGAAAGTATGTCATTCTTCTTCATTTTTTGCCAAAAAAATTTCATTTAAATGATTTCACTTGTAATAATACTAATAAAACAATTTAACATGCCTTTTCTAATTCAACCGACAATAATATTAAAAAATTATTTATTTATAGATTTTTTCAAAATTTTGGTTCCAAAAGTAGTTAGTCTCCTTAAAAAACTCTTGAGTTAAAAAACCATTGCAGTGAATGCCTTGCTTTTTGAATTATCGAATAAAAATAGCCAAATTATATAATTAAGTTGTACGAATGTATTGAATACTTTTTCTGAAAGCATTTTCATCAATAAATTTACTACAAGTATTTGAAATGAAATCACAACCTGACTGCTTATCAAAGGATTCAAAAGGAAGAAACCAAACACGTTCATAAGCATTCAAATGTAATTGAATGCAGAGCAAAAACTTTCTGTGGTACATTGTTAACTGACAGGTGCATGATTACGCTTTTTAAAACACTAAGCAATTATTTCTGAGTATATATCATTACCCGCCGTTTATTATTTCCATAGTCATTGTTTAAAGTTCTAAAGACATTCACAATTCTTTAAACAGTTCAGCGTTTCTTGTAAGAATGGTAGTTAAATAATTACGCATGTGCTTCAGTTGTGCTGATGTAAAAATTATGTGCAATGTGAGCTTCAATGCATGTACTAACCAAATTCAGTTCAAAACCTCATAAAGCTTCGTCTACATTACAGTATTGTTACAAAAATGATGTCATTAAAGATTTTCAGCAATATTTTGAAAGAGAGAGAGAGAAAGCAGTGTTAAGAGAGTGTTTTTATCATGTAAATAATTAAATTGGCTAAAAAAAATATTTTTTCTTGAATGAATGATCAAAAAAGATCTCTCGATGAATGATATCTTGAAGGAAAAAAATTAATTATACATTTTTTAAGTTCAAATAACGTTGATATTATGCATTGCAGTTCTTTTCTACAACTCAGCAAAAAACATATTTAGAATAATTATAGAAGATGCCAACTTATAAAGCAAAACTTCAACAACAGACGATTACATATACAATAAATTAAGTAATCAGATAACTTGAGTTAAAGCAGACAATAATAATATGGAATAGAATTTTCAACTTAAACACTATCTATAGATATAACGACTGTGTAATTTAAATAATTAAATTAAGAATTGACTCAAATAAAAAAAGAAATTTAAATTGGACTAAATATTTTACAACACGAAATACAATTGCATTACAAAACAATCATATGCAAATTTCTAAAGAATCCGAAGCAATTCCACTCTGTGCGTATATGAAGCATTGACTCATTTGACCTGCAAAATCTGTTGATAATGAGCAAATTTTTCGCAGTCCAAGTACGTTAAGAGATAAGACACACTCCTTATTTATTTATTTTATAATATTAAATATAACTGGAACTCAGCAGATGCCTATTTGATAAATAAATTGATTGGTTAAGAAAATAAAATCTTCCTATCTTTTGAATCCTTGTAGGTATGAAAATTAAAAAATCGAATAAATAGATGTTGCTTGAGTAAATGAATAGCTGAACTGAAAAAGTATATTAAATCTTCAAAATTTCAAATGCATTTTAACTCCCCAAATAGATATTACATTCATGTCAACTACATATTTTTGCAGTCAACCATTTTCTTAAATGTCTAGTACTATTTCATTTTGATTTTTCTCTGATTAATAAAACATAAAAAGGTAGTAGAAAGATTAAAATTGCCTATTTTACATAATGCCTAAATTCATGTGACGTCATAGTCACATAATAATGACAAGCATGTGTTTCTAGCCAATTAATCCATAAATTCATGTGACGTCATAATCAAACGGTTCATGCGCTTCAACGTTGCCAACTTTTGCTCTTTGCAGAATCTTTCTTTAAGGCAAAATATTCTTTATTTAAAATACACGAATAATATAAGATTTTTTTAAATTTCAAAATCTTTTTGAACAGATTTTCTTTATTATAATTGAACATCTTTTTACCCAATTATGAAATCTAAAATTTTGTTTAAATTTTACAAATAGAACAGCAAGTATAAATTAGTTTAATGTCAGTTTGGAATATTAAATCGCGAACACGTGACTGCATTTATCATGTGACCGTCATGAATTGAACCTATTCAGAAATTGCATAAGTGGATATAATTCATCAAAATATTTAGAGAGGCTAAAAAGTTTATAATTTTAACTTAACACTGTTATACTGAATTTATGCTTGAACAGTACTTGAAAATATTTTTATAAGGAGTGAAGAATTTTTTTCCTGCTATTATTATTAACACCTGAGCATATTGTGTATCTGACCTTAATTTTTATAACGAAAAAGTGTGAGAGAATTAGAAAATTTAAATTCAGTCGGACCCCGATTTTAAAAAAACCCTATTAAGAGAATTTCATGATTTACTGAATTTTTCTTTCTCCCGAATTAATATTGAAGTCAAGCCACCTATTTAACGAATAATAAACCCCGAATTAACAAAATTATTTCAATTTTCAATTTTCGAATTTTTTTTTAAAGTTTGTGTTAGCAAAAATTGGATTTTTTAAAATGACAACCATTTTGTTAAGAACAGCGAAAAGTTTTTTTTGTTAAGAACACAAATTTCGAAGCCCAAGGGTTTTGAACGTTATTAGACTAAAAAGGGTAGATAAGTCATGAGTATAACTTGTCACGTGAATTTTGAAAAGGACAGGAAACTTCTTTCTTATCTCATCCTACTCCAAAACTCATTTATTATTTTAAGGTTTTTAACGATTATGTTACATTTGAAGAAGACGACTGCAATCAAATGTATAATCGCAGATGTGCAACTTAAGTTCAGAGAAACTATTGATTTGTCGAAGCCAGTGAATAGCAATTCTGATTCAGAAATGGATAATGAAGCTCTTATCAAAACTATTACATTCTCTAATGCTTTACATTGTTTGGAAATTGTGAAAATACCTCATGCAGCAGGATGTAAGTGACGCAGTATTTTCTTACCTGGATTTTTTGAAAATCAACTCTCTTTCTAGTTCAGGAATCAAAAAATTGTTTAACATCTATCAGTCAGTATTTACAATTTCCAATTAACTGGCGCGTAATATTTCACTAATGGTATTTTTAGTTAGGGGTGTGTCGGCCTATTCGGCACCCCTCTCTCTTCGTCTTGCCTACCTAAAGTGGTGGGGGAACAATCATCACCAGCAACTTCCATAATAATTTTATTTTATTTCTCTTCAAACACACTTAAACAATCACAAGTGAAACTACAAAAGGAAACCTAGGAGTGATATATCGAGCGAGCTATCTAATTTTCAATGTTGATCTAAGTAAACACGACTAAGTGACCTGGAGAAGGAGAACAAGAGCTAATGAACCGATAACTAAATCTAATTTCATCCATCTTAGATCCTCAATCTAATATAATTTAATCTCTTAGCAATTATTTTCTTAACTCGTGCTATTTTGTGAATGAAATATTCTAATATTCGACTTACGTATCATCGCAACAGCTCCCCGGTTCCTTCTATCTTACATCTACAAAACCTAGACTTTATGCAGTAGAACTAATTTAAATATCATGACTTCTTCTTGAGAGGCTGTGAATTAACGTGAATGCAGCCTCAAAGTTTCCCCAAGAGGATTAATGGAAAATGACGCAAAATAGATCCGTCACTAGTTTTTGAATAAAAAGTGTAAAATTTCTAACTGGGATATTTTTTGTTTAGTTGCTTATTGTAGAATTTCCAAATGTTGAATGCAAAAAATGTGTATTTGTTTGGACCCCTATATAATGAATAGCTTCGATTTAACGAACAAAATGTTCGTTTCCGATGAATTCCCTTCAATGAAATTGGGGCCTGGTTGTATATTATTCTTCTACTTAAACCTTATATCAGGATTTTAATATATGCTATAAATACAAAAAAAGAAGGCTTGAAAGGTATTTATTCAGCAGCAATGAATAATGTTTTTTTCTTTTCCCGAGAAAACCTTTATGAGAGTTTCTTCAAATATTTCAAACTTTTTATATGTTGTTGCTTAACTAAGATATAAAATTTTAATCAGATATATTTTTATACAACCATGAAATATTACGGACAAAATGTTAAGTTGTCTAGACGTCTGGGGATACTTCTGTAAATAGTTTCATGTTAACATACTAAAATAATCAACTGATACTGAAACTAAACTCTGCAATATCTTCTAGCTTATGGTATTTACTGGAGATCCAATAAAAATTATTGATCTTCCATTAAACAGTTGAGTATAATTAGTCATAATAAAAAATATTATTTCTGCTATTTTTAAATATTTCTGAAAACAAATGTTTGTCTTAAAGAATATTTTTAGTAACTACTGTAAAAATCGCTTAACATGAAACACAAGAGATTGAAGTATTTTTCGAGTTAAATGATATTGCCAAAAAAAACCTATGTCAACAAAATTAAGTTTATTAGAGATTATTTTATTCACATAATATTTATAAAAATATATTAAAAAAAACCCAATGAACAAAAACATTCACAAGTCTTAAAAAATATAAAGCAAAATTTTCAAATTTTTCAAAAAAAAATATTTATTGAGTTTTGGGAAAATAATCTGATATTTTTCTTTGTATTGTTTTTAGCATCAAATTGTCAAAAAAATGTTCGATCTCGTCCATTTTGTTATTCCTTTCACCATTGGAATGCGTGTCTAAATAACTGCGCATATTTTTCATGACATTCCTTATTTTGGATGATGTGAAAACAGAAGCTGCATTATTCATTTCATTATCATCAATGATAATTTTTGATCTTTTGAACAAACTCCAAAATGTCTTTGTCTGTCATAATTAGAGCTATACACACGTTATCATCATCTACTGCATCAAATTCTTTGAATGATACAGAAGGACAGTCCAATTAGACCGGTGTTTTCCGTATTTTGTTTATTCTCAGAAGAAAAATTTTTCGTGTTAAGCGATTTTGAAAATATATAGTAGTTTTCTGGACCGTGGAATTATTTCGTGTTAAACAATATTTCGTCTTAAGAGTTTCGTGTTAAACTTATTTCGCGGTGTATTTAATTAAATATTATGATATAATTCTTGAACAAGACTTACGTTTAAACTTAACAGAGTTTGAAATGTTTTATTCTTCGAACTCATAGTAAGCAAAACATTATAAAAATAAATTCTTCTCTAACTTTGAAGGAATTCTAGTATTAGAAATGTTTAACATCTCCAGTATTGGTAAATATGAAATATTTTAACTTTACTATATTAAAAGACGACTATTATATTTGTAGCCACTAACTGATACTTGTTCGAAATAATTTAAAAAAGATTTAAATTAAGTATTTAAAAACAGCAAATATAAGTAGTAGTAATTTTTAATGAGATAAGGTACAATTTAAATAAAATCTTTGATTTAACGGTTTTTCCAAGTTTTTGGTTTGCAACCTACGTATATGTATAATAAATAAATATATTTATGGATTTTGATACGAGATTTTTTAATCATTTTTATTATTTTAGTTTAATACTGTTTAGCCTTGGACATTAGAGAGTAAACTAAATGTGGTAAATTCGGGTTAGGTTCAAAAAGTCTCCCTTAGTCTAAAAATAACTCATGGATTTAAGTTGGACTACAATTTAAAAAGACAACACATATCACTAACAAAAAAAATGAGCAAAGAAAATAGATGGGGTTTTACAGTGAACCCATTTTCTCCTCACCTGGCATCTACTGAAGATTATTAGTCACTAGAGGGCGCTGCTGCTGCGGGTACAGCTATAATAATTATGACAAAAGTGGTTACAATGCCAGTCAAATAATGACGCAAATAAATTCAAATCAATTAGGTTATTTGTAAAGTTTTCTGAAACAGTAGTGAATAAAGTATTAAACAAGATATCAATCATTAGTAATTTTAGCGCGTTTTTCACTGTTGTATTTTACAATAGGAAAATTCGGGAAAACTATGGGAAAATTTAAATATGATTCGGCTCATCTAGGGCACAAATGCGACCGAATGCCGAAACCCAAGGTCAAT
>BMAO01021768.1:0-11163 GCA_019973975.1 Trichonephila clavata
TTTGTGTGGGTTTGACGTGTACGATGTGAGTGCATGACCCGTGAGTGCGGGTCATGGCTTTGTTGCTTAACATTTTCTCTTCTCTTCAGAAATTCTCGATCCTAGTACCACTGAAGACCCGCAGTGTAGGGGAGCGATGCACGTAAAATCTGTCGAGAACTCAAACATCCTCCCGTTGGTGTGGTGTGGTAGTTAGAAGAGGGGGGTGCCAGCTCAGGTGTCGTCCTCGTCACTTGACCATGGTTCAAAATTACGCGGACTGACCCCAAAAGGTCTCGTGTAGCTGAACAGTGGGACATTAATATTCACTCAGTCTTCACAAATTCAGCACTTCCAATATTTTATTTTTCGAAATTGCTTTGATATCTTTCTTTCTTTCCTCTCCGCTTAGCCCGACGTTGCACGGGCTTTTACCGAGTGAATAACTTCATCCCCATGGAAATTTCGTGTTTCCCTCAGGCCGATAGCACTTGTGTGCGTGCGTGTTGTGTGTATGCGCGCGATGTGAGTGATTTCTTTAACTATGTCATAAAAACTCCCTTTTTCGAAATTTGTTCTTGCGTTGGTGTGGTGTGGTAATTAGGAAAGACGGGTGAAAGCTCAGGTGTCGTCCTCGTCACTTGAGCATGGTTGAAAATTTCGAGGTCCGTCACCAAAAACCCTCCGAATAGGCAAACAGTGCGAATTTAAAAATCACCCACTCACTTTCCAATTCTTTCGTTGCAATTTTTTATTCCCCGGAAACGAAAATGTAGCCTTTTTAAAAACAGTTGTATGCTGAAAAAAAGACAGAAAAGTATAAATTTTTCAAATTACAAAATTTTACTACTATTTTAATTCTTGAAGTAAAATTGTGCGGATTTTTTGAAATATTCGACACGGGGGAAAAAAGTTTCATACAATTACCTTTATAAAAGAAGAAATTATTAAATGATTGATTTAAGTATTTTGAGTGTTTTATTAAAATTTGTTCAAAAAAGTTTTTGGTTTTTTTTTAAAATCACTGATTCTAAAAGTTTTAAAAATCATTTTTATTTAAAAGTAACGATATTGATTCATTTTAGAAAAAATCATAAAATATGCAAAATATCTTTGTTTTGTAAAAAAAAAGTTTTTTTTAAATTCTTAAAAAAAAAAGACAGGTTTCGGCATTTTATTTTTTTAGTCACTGATTCTAAATGATCAATGAACTTTTTAAAAATGATTTTCTTTTAAATTCATCGATATTTATAAAATACAAAACTATAACTTCTTATTAATTATTTTACATTAAAATTGATTAAAAATGTTTATTTAGCAATTAATTGTGACATTCCGTTTGCTTAAATAATGGCAGCACACTGGAAGTCCTAGACACATGCACGAATATACTCAGGATTCTTTAACACACGTTCGCGAATACGGACGACCAGATCAGGGGCATAGCTAGGTATTCAAAGGCCCTTGTTCAAAAAAGGAGGGCTTTATCTTGGTTAGGTTTTATTAAGGAAAAATATATGAATATTTTAAACATACAAAGCTATTTTAACATCAGATCTTTATCATACTTTGCTGAATATAGAAAAGTAAAGCTACATACTACCTAAATTTATTGTTATGCTTTCTTGAGTGATCTTTTGTTATCATTCAGATTCAATTTGACACCACGACGGACGTCTTCCAGAACAGTGTGAAGAGTTTAGGAACTGCCGGAACCGGAAGATGAGAAATAACGTAAATAAATTAAATGTAAAAAAACTTTTTTAAGAACAAGCTTTTATTTAAACGCGCTAAAAAGAATAAAATAAACTTTTCCTTTAAAACTTTTTTTACTATCAACTTATAACGTCATTACACAATTTATATGATATAAAAGCTTGTCGCAATATTTAAGTACTCATATATTTACTTAGTGTGAATTTTTAAAAACCAAAATCAATCAGGTCAAGTTATTTATTTTACTTGTTTATCTACACAGGTAAATCTCGCGACAAGCTTTTATATCATATTAATTGTGTAATGACGTTATAAGTTGATAGTAAAAAAAGTTTTAAAGGAAAAGTTTATTTTATTCTTTTTAGCGCGTTTAAATAAAAGCTTGTTCTTAAAAAAGTTTTTTTACATTTAATTTATTTTTTACTTTTTAGTTATCGTTGGACAGGTTTCTCAGCCTGTTCAACTCATTGAACGCTGGTTCGCCATCCCTGGTTTAGCTGACTTAATTCTCGCAAAATGGGGTATTAGACTAAAAACACAATTTTTTTAAATCCGTAATTTTTAAGCAATTTTTTCAATCTTCATGCAGATTTTGGCTAACATTGTTCTACACACGAAAAAAAAGGTTTAGTGAGATTATCTTCATAAATGACAAAGTTATTAAATGTTTAATTAAAATTTTGACTATTTTTGAAAAACTTAAAGAATATATTATTTATTTGAAATATTTTGAAGATAAGGGATGTATTTCTCTAACATATTAGAAGAAAATTTTAATTGTTTATTAAAAACTTCAAAAGGCATTTAAATATTTGTATTAATCAATAAAATGCTTAAGACTAAAAACGCATTTTGTAATCAAAAAAGAAAGTTTTATCAAATAATGATAATTTTTTGCTGGACATTGAATATCTTCTACGTAAGAATCTTTTTTTTTTTAATTGCTCAGATCATCTTTAGAAACTTGATTTTGAAAAAATCAATAATTAAATTCAAATAAAATTAACAGATTCTATTTGTAATTAAATTTAAGGACACATGTCGAAGTGTGTGTTTAGATTACTGGTGATAATAAAATGAGGTATATTTAAATTACTCGTAGGCTTAAAATTAGAAAATTTCTTTAAAAAATTACTTCATTTTATTGTAAAATTATTTTTTTTAATCGAAAATATATTGCATTTCTAGATAATATTTTTCTCTTATTGTTTTCCTAGCGGATTCCTTTTTGATGGGTAAGATACATTAAAAAAAATGATCTTTCCGATTCTGTAATTATTTTTGTCTGAGTTTCATAGATTAAAGTTAGATAAATTATTTAAAGAATTTCTTCAATACTCCATCTCAGTTTAACTTGGCAGCGTTGAGAAAGGTATACAATGTACCAATCTACTTGAAAAATAGCTCTACTTTTTTGTTTTGAATTTAAATCCAAGGAAATAGATAGAAATTTTTAAAAAAATTGCATACGTTGTAGAAATTAAATTGTTTTTACGTTGTAGAAATGTAATTATTTTTTAGACAAAGTTAATTAATACTGTCAATAGCGCAACGTTATGAAATTCCAGTTTGGCTGAAAACCGATTTTTGACGCCAACTTTTGTCATTGTTGTAACAATAAAATTATTACAACAATGCAGATATATCCAAGTTGGCGCCCAAAACTAGTTTAACGTTTTTAATTAATATTTTTTTAATTAATTGCAATATCGGAATATAAATGGTCAAAACATGCATTGTCATCCAAACTAAACATGTATACAAAATTTCAGCTCAATGGGAGGAAGATAACAGCTTCAAAATTGAGTTGCAAGATTCCACCCGAACAACATACATACATACATACATACATACATGCATACATGCATACATGCATACATGCATACATGCATACATACATACATTGTAAGTTAAATAAAAGCTTTTAATTAATAATAAAAAAAAAAATAGTGAACAAGATTACAAATAATAATATGAGTATTAGGAAATTAAACGCGTATCGGTGTAGATAAAGAATAAAAGGTTTATTATATGAAGGTCGAACTTACCTACCCATAGGAAATTAACAATTTTGTTTTTCCTAGCTTTAGGTTTCACAAAAGTATAAATGACTTCGGTTAAATCCAGGTTTGATACGACTTTGTTTTCAATTGCTATTAGCGATAAATGTTGGAGTCGAGCTTTCGGTCCATACTGTTTCTTAAATAGTTTTTAATTATTTTTAATTTGCTAAATGATCTTTCAGCTGCTGCAGAAGTGACAGGAATTGTATAGAATGATAACATTGCTGCAAATACATGTGTTAGCAGAGGAGGCGTAAGGTGTGGGTCGCTGCCCAACGGCCTCGCGATACATAGGGCCTCGCTCCACAAAGCCGAAATAAATTTAAACGAAAAGTAAGGAAAATCCAGAATTGCAAGCCACAGGGTTTTTATAATAAATAAATTAGAAAATTCTCAACTCTATCTCTTTTTTGCCATAAGATATCGAAAAATTAATGTATCGCCTTTTTATTTTTAAAAAATTCTATTTATCGGTGCATAAAAGCATATGAATAAATAATTCGTAAAAATATTGTTTCCCATTTTCTTTTATTAACACAATTTGTCGTTTCCGCTCATTCATTCATATTTAGTCTAGTGACATTAGCTGGAGTTAAAATGCTATAGCGCGGGGAGTCCCCGGACAGAGATGGGACATAGCTCGGGACTCCCCATCATTAGAAAGCCAATTAAAGCATCGCATGCAAACGCAGCTTCGCTTCATGTTTCTATTTCATATTATAAATTTTAAAACTATTTGATGTGAGAATAAATAATAGTGGTACTGGGCATTTTTCATAATTTATCAATCATGTCAGGCTTATGCACTAAGAGAGATAGAGATAAAGGGAGAAAATGGGAATCTGTTGCAGCAAAAAGAAACAGAAAAGCGGAAAGAGTTGTATCCAACCAGGCTTAAAGTTCAGGTTTGATGAAATTTCTCAGTCAGACTGAATCTGGCAGTATAGAATCAAATCAATCGGTTCCTCCGACTTCTCAACAGCATTTATCCGAGTCTCCGTTGAATCTGGAAGTTACTCCAGATGCAGACTATTGATACCGAACGATGGAAATCGGAAATAGAAATAAGATCAAAAGTTTGCCAATCACAATCTAGCATTGTGATTTCTGTGTTCACGTTGAGTAACATAAGTCACAATCAAGAAGATGAGATTGGGATTAGTTCTTCGCCTGTGAACAGAGATGCCAGTGACATAATGAAACAAGCATTTTCCAGTTTTGACCCGGGATTGTGTACGTTTCCCATGATAGATGCTCACCGGTCATGATGTAGTTCAAAGTGTCCCCCGCAGCAGTTAAATAACAGTGATGAATATTATCCTAAAGATGAGGATCATAGACACTTTTCCAATGTTCATTTCTCAAGAAAACTAAATAACGGTGAAACTCTACGTCGTCGCTGGTTGGTATATTCAAGTTCTAAAAATAAAGTTTTCTATTTTCCATGCAGACTATTTGGCAACTCACAAACTCAAATGGTACAGGAAGAGTGCTGTGATTGGAAACACTTAAGTAGTATTTTACACAGACATGAGAATGCTAAAAAACATACAGCCTAGACGTTCTAATGAATAACGTTAGAGAAGGGAATAAAACACGGAAAAACATTAGACCGAGAAAATGAAAGGCGAATTCTTGAATCTCAAAAACATTGGTACAACTTGTTTGAGAGATTAATTGATATCATAAATTTCTTAGCCTATCATAATCTGTCACTTAGAGATAAAAAGACAAAGACACTAAGAATTCCGGAAATTTCATACAGACTTATTTAAATTGATATCTAAATGTGATCTTACTTTACAGGAACACATGAATCGCATTGATAAAAAACAACTTGCACACCATTTCCTAAGCGACGATATTCAAAATGGATTGATCACAATCTTGTCAAATACAGTTATCAGTGAAGTGATTGGTGGGAGAAAATAAGGCAATATATGTGTTATTCTGTTTTTACTCGACTGCACTAGAGACTGTAGTAGAATTTAACAAATGTCGGTCATCTTAAGATATTTTAGTACATCAGCTGGAGGTATAGAAGAAAACTTGATCGGATTTTTTACTGTCACTGAAACGACTGGAGAATATTTGACCAATGCAATACTGGGAGAGCTAGAAAAAAATGGCTTAGATATTCAAAACTGTCATGGACAAGGGTGTAACAATGGTGCAAATATGGTAGGCATAAATAGTGAAGTTAAAACTCGAATATTAAATATAAATCCCAGGGCATTTTTCACACCTTGCGGTTGTCATAGCTGGGGAATTTGTTATTGGTGGACGTAGCTAATTCGTCAGTGGCAACAAAAACATTATTTAGTTTTATTCAGAATTTTTTTTGCTACTTTTAAGTCAGACACAAGGTGGGAAAGCAGAATCGGGGCGGTGAAGGTCACATTATTACAATTTGATGATATTGTTGAATGCATAGAAAACTTAAAAAACAAACCGGAACAAACCGATACACTCAGTGATTGCGATTCAGTTTTAAATGAAATGTTCAGTTTGGAATTTATCGTATCATTACATGTATGGTATGAGCTATAACGCGTGTCAATACCATAAGCAAATTATGGTATTGTACAAGCCCCCCCCTCCAAAAAAATTAATGCATTACCCTTGAATATTTGCGTACATTTTGTAGCTGGATCAAAGAGTGTCGACAAACTGGATTCGGAAAATGCTTGTCTGACGCTCGTAAGTGTATTGAGAAAAGCAATTATGATTTGCCAAAAGATTTAAAAAAGTAAAAGAGTAGCCAAAAAAAGAAAAGAATGTTTGATTATGAAGGCGGCGATCAACCTACAGAGTCTGTCAAAAGTTGGTATGAAACAGACTTTTTTAATACCATAATTGATTCTGTGATAAGTAATATGGGTTCAAGATTTATATCTTTAAAGCAACATTTTTTGAAATTTTTGGTTTTCTCTAAGACTTAAACAGGTTAAAAAATATCCAAAAAGGACAAATACTGAAAAACTCTCAAGATTTACACAGTCCTTCAAGTAGGGGAGAGCAGTGACTCCCCCCCCCCCGCAACCTTGTGAGTTATATGAAGAATTACAAAATCTGATCCCAAATTTATCCAACATAATTACAGACGTGAGACATCTGCTCCAATATATCATAGAGAACAATTTGAAAGAAATTTTCCCAAATATTTTCATTGTTTTTCGAATTTTGTTAACAATACCTGTAAGTACCACTTCTGCTGAGCGGAGCTTTTCAAAATCAAAACTGATAAAAAAAATTCTATAAGAAATACAATGGGTCAGGAAAGAATTTCAGCTTTAGCAGTTTTATCTATTGAAGCAGATATAGCATCTAAGATAAATTACGCGAATCAATCATTAAGGATTTGAACAAAACTAAAAGTAGAAAATTTGTTTTTTTTAATTCTTTCTTTTTTTTTCATTGTTGTGTAATATGCTAAAAAAATATGAGTAAAAAGTTTGGTTTTTCTTTATAAATAAAAATTGTTTTTTTTTTTAATTTTACGAACCCTTTTCTAACGCCACCAGAGGGTCTCGCAAAATGTATCTTGCCCGCATTAAGTTCAGGTCACGCGCCGCC
The DNA here is from genome assembly GCA_019973975.1 of Trichonephila clavata. Taxonomy (NCBI): domain Eukaryota; kingdom Metazoa; phylum Arthropoda; class Arachnida; order Araneae; family Nephilidae; genus Trichonephila; species Trichonephila clavata. Next base: position 7,335 of record BMAO01021768.1, read on the forward strand.
ACTGTCTGTTAGGTTGCATTCTAGCACTCCATATTTGCTTATTATTTTCTTACATAATTGGTGAACAGTCCATGCCTGGATTATTTTAGAAAAAGCCAAATGGTAAATATTAAGAAGTTTAATGGAAAAGTTTGAGCCTATTGTATCAGAATACTTATTTTGGAGTTCGTTACACTTTTGTAACAAAGTCGTTTGCTCTACGTCTAGTAAAAATGTTGATCTTAGAAAATTGAATATTTGACAGACTGCACTCAAACCAGTTAAAGGTGAATTTATTTGAACTAATATTGTATTTAGTACCTTATTGAAAGTAGCTACTTCATCAAAATGTTTAATAACATTCTTGTGCCTTTTTTTTTAAATAAGGATATATATATATCATATTTTCTTGCAGTTTCCCTAGCTTTGAACTGGAATGATTTGAAGTCATTTCTATAAATGTGCAATTTTATTTTTGTCTCTGCTAAATCTCTACTGCCTCGTTCAAATCGATATCGCCCTTTTGTAAAATTGTGGATGCATAATTAATTTCATTCAATACACAGGTTGAGAATTCTCAAAGAAACACGAAGTTTAGCATTTTTGTTTTAATGATCACTGCTTCACCAAGCTCATCTTTACTCAGACTCTTGAGAACTATTTCTGATAATGCTTTGATTATATATATATCCTATAATAATACACTCACTCCCAAAAGTTAAGCACGAAGATGTAAAATGCAAAAAAATCAACAAATACTGCTTTAATTGAAACAAAATTTGGCAGTAAAGTAGCATATATATTTATACATAAAACAAAATCAATAATTATATACAGAAATCAAAACAATATTAAATTTTTGTAAGTTATCAGATAATGTCACACTGGAGACTTAAACAGAATTATGTATAAAGTGAAAATAAACAGCATAAAATGAAAAAAGGACATTAATAGGGTATGTGATCCCCCTCATCTGTATGCAAAGCTTACATCTTCTGACCCTGCTTTCAATTAGGTGGTCAACCACCTCAGAATTAAGCAATCACCATTCTTCTTGTAGAGCAGTTTCCAGCTCAATAAGAGTGGCTGGAGGTGGGAAACGTGAAGATACAGCACGGCCGAGAACATCCCAAAGATTTTCAATGGGTGTAAGGTCGGGCGAATATGCTGGCCACGCCATACACGCAATCCCTTCACTCTCCAGGTAGTCATCGACGATGTCAGCTCTATGTGGACGCGCGTTATCGTACATTAAAACAAAAGTAGGGCCAACTGCTGCAGCGTACAATCTCACAATGGGTTCTAGGACTTCATCTCGATACCGGACAGCCGTCACAGAACCCCGTTTAAAGATGTGCAGGTCGGTGCGGTATCCTAGCCCACACCATAATGCTCCCGCCTCGGAATGCGTAATGTTCGGTGATGTTTTGGTGCTGATTGCGTGTTCCTTGTTTACGCCATATCCTTATACGCTTATCATCTGGCTCCAGAGCAAATCTTGACTCATCAGTAAACATGACATTGCCCCAGTCAGACACAGTCCAATTGCCATATTCCCGGCACCACTTTAATCGTGCTCCTCTTGACTGGACGGATAGAGGAACACAAACTCGAGGTATCCGGGCATACAGTCCATTCACATGTAATCATCGGCGTGCAGTAGCTGCAGATATAGCCTTACCAATGGACGCTGTAACCATAGATGTCACACGTGTGGAGGTCACTCTACGATTCCGCTTGGCTACAATAGCAGATTATTTAAGCCTCGTTCCATTCCCGGGAATGCAAAAAGTATGGAAATCTTACGATTTTCCAGGTTCCCGGGAAAGAAACCCTATCTTCAACGAATGAATGGAGTACGTATATAAGTGGGCAACTAAATATAGATCCTTTGTTTTAGTATATGTTTTCTTTTATTTTTGTTTTTCAGTGCAATGCTTACATATCTCAGTGCTTTTTATACTTGGAGCTTTCAAAAAAACGCATAATAGCCAAAACTTTTTTAATACGGTACTAAAATACCAATAAGTACCTACAACATAAAATAAAACTTAGAACCTCGGCAAACTTCGCTAACATTAATAATGCTGTATGAATATTGAAGTGTTCTTCAAACAGTCTTTGTAATGAAAGTTATTTAATCAAAATAAACTGCAAGATTTTTTTTTCGAAATAACTAAATACCAAATAAAACTACTGGAAACTACCTTTCATAGAGGTACAGTACTTACACAAAAAAGGAAAACGGACATTGTTTATAAGCGTTGTAAAAGCATAGACACAAAAATCCCACTTCTTTCCTCTATTTTGTTTTTCTAAATTGTAAGGTTATTATTAAATTGACAACTTTTAATTTCCCTAATTGCATATCGAATTTAAACACTCCTTGTCTTAGGTTATATTAACCATATAAGATATTTTGGTAAAGCAACTTTCACAAAAATCATTTTTGAGATGCTTTTGTTAAGCATCGATCTTCAGTGCGCCGCCAGTGTCGCTGATAAGTAAAAAAAACCTTCTTTATTGCGATATTGTCGACTCTCCCTCGAATTATGCTATCAAACGAAAAATGTGTGTAAAGAGTAGATATTAATGGACAATGGACCAATAGATTCTGCACTAACATTTTAAACTGTGCTATAGAGAAATTGGGACCTACATTGATTTTCCAAAATTTATTTAAAATTCAGCATATTTATTCGACATATTATAAGTTTTATTTTGAGAAATTAGTAAAAAAATTTTGCTTCATTGACATAACTTTATGCGGCCTGCGGCCGCCCCTTGTTTTGGTCGCCCGCGTGTGGTGCACGCGCTGCACACCTGCTAGGATCGGCCCTGACTGTACGTCTAATAGTTTAAAAATGGGAATAACTATCTATAACGCCTTTCGAGCCCCCTTAATGCTACTTGGGGGTCTGTTTTTACAAAACCCATTTTGGAAACTGTACTCTGTGAAAGGAATCTTCTTACCAAATTTGAAGACTGTGAGTCTAATTAATTAAAAATGGAAAAAAATATCTATAACGCCCCTTGAGCCCCCGCAGCGCCACCTAGGGGTCTATCTTCACAAAACACATTATATAGGGGACCTTTAATCCATGAAAGGATTCTGATTATCATATTCCAAGACTATACGTCCAGTATTTTAAAAATGGAAATAATTATCTATAATTCCCCTTAAGCCTCAGAACGCCCCTTGGAGGTTGATTTTCACGAAACCCATTTTGTAGCGGATCTCTATCCTATGAGAGGAATCTGCTTACCAAATTTTAAGACAGTGTGTCTAATAGTTTAAAAATATGAATAATTATTTATAACTTCCCTTAATCCCCGGCAATCCCCCTTGGGGGTCAATTTTCCCAAAACCCATTTTGTACCGGATATTTACTCCATGAAAGAAACATGCTTACCAATTTTCAAGCAGGTAGGTCAATTAGTTTAAAAACGAAAATATTTATCTATTACGCCCCTTAATCCCCCGCAACGCCTCTTGGGGGGTTACTTTCCCAAAACCCATCTTGTAGCTGATCTCTACTCTTTGAAAGGAATCTCTTTGTCAAATTTAAAGACTGTGCGTCTTATAGTTTAAAAATGAAAATAATTATCTATAACGCCCCTTAAGCCCCCGCAACGCTCCTTAGGGGTCGATTTTCACCAAACTCATTTTGTAGCGGATCTCTACTCCATGAAAGGATTCTGCATACCCAATTTCAAGATTGTACGTCAAGTAGTTTAAAAATGAAACAATTATGTATTACGCCCCTCAACCCCCATAACGCCACTTGCAATTTAAATTTCGTAAAATCCGTTCTTAACGGATCTCTACTCTAAGAAAGGAACATGCCTA
>BMAO01021769.1:0-17053 GCA_019973975.1 Trichonephila clavata
GATAAAAAGATACAGAATATTTTTTTCTAAAAATTTACCGTAAAATCCAGCGTATAACACGCGCCTATATTTTCAAGCTAAATTTTAAATTTTGGGTATGTTCACCGTATAACGCGCACCCCATTTTTATCAAAGAACCTGAAGAATAAGCATACAATTCTCCTATGTTTTGAAGTCATTTATTCGAAGCATTAATCCAGGCTTGTCAAAAATTAGTATATTTCAACAACTACAACTCTTTAAGTTCATTAGGTATGTATTTTCTTTTAAATAGACTGTATTTTGATCTATGTAGAAGCCTAATTTATTATACTCAACTCATTATTTTATTTTTGAAGATATCCTTTTTGTACCCGGCGTATAACGCACACCCGTAAAATTTCGATCATATTTTTTAGATTCAGAGTGTGCGTTATATGCCAGACTTTACGGCAAATAATTATTGGGGGGAAATATATTTCATTTTTAAAAGTATTTAATGATACATTTACAGGATGAAATAAAATATATATTTTTAATATAAATTTATAAATATATATCAATTTTTCAATCAAATTCAATGACAAAGCAACTTTTCCTCTTATAGAAGAGGTTAATCGACATAACCGCATACTTCCCACACCTCTGAAAGCATTGCAAAGGTTTCTGCGGCGGAACGAAAGAACATGCTTCAAATAACGACGGGGTGAAAACGTAAACAGCTGCTTTGCATAATCCTCCTCACTCCCCTGATTTCGTCTCCTGCGACTTCAGAATATTTCCAGAATTTCAGGGTCAACGATTTCAATCTGTAGATAAAATTAAAAGTGCATCGCAGGATGTATTAAAGAACATGGCTAAAAATGAATTCCAGAAATGTTTCCATGACATTTACAAGTGATGGCAAAATTGTGTTGTTGTTCAAGGGTCTTATTTCAAAGGAGGATAAGTTTCGGCAATTTAGACTCAGTCAGAGAACTTTTGAATCTTACCTCATATATTGTTGGATTGTTAGAGATGGATCAATTTCAAGTCATTCTGATCTCCCGACGTCCTATCATTTGATTTTTTTTTTGGTGAATATCTAAAGGATTGAATTTATTCTGCAGATCCCCAACATAGGAGAATTTAAAAATTGAATCACCTCAGAAATAGTTGACGTAATAATATCTGGAAGACATAATAATATCTGGATGAATAATATCTAGTTGACATAATAATATCTAATAATTCTTAATAATATCTGGATGGAATTTGAAAACAGATTTGTTATTTCTCGAGCAACTAGTTGAGATAACGTTTGAAATATATAAACAAAAAATTCTTTAATGCATACAAAAAAATTCAATTAATAATTTTTTTTCTGTCTCTTAGTTTATATTATTTGAAATATACCTTCAACCGGTGGATAAATTATAGAAACCCTGTTTATCCTAAACAGTGAGGTGTAGAGTAGGCATCCTGTTTTTAAAAGAACACGCTTTATACATTCATATAGCTACAGTAGTACCCAATCGGGAAATCTAATGTGCAATTTCCAGCTCCTGCGCTATATTTAATGTAGGAAACATAATGGTTTCAGCTGTATTGTCGCCGTGTCGAAGGATATGGAACGTCAATGGAGACCTGTGTGAAAAATGTGAATTTAGCTTCCTTTTCGGAACAGTTGATAAATGTGTACAAGATACGCCATGGAAAACAGTTCCCCCATATAGGTATAATAGCCTACATAGACATTACCTGAGATAGCCATCTTGTTGGACAGTGATATGTGAGGTATTAACTGGGCAGAAATACATGCATGAGATTTCCCGTCCCTTTGGGTTTCCATTAACAAACTGTATCGCCCATTTAGGCTCGTTAGCTTGCTCAGGATTTTCTGTCTCATGTTTGGATTCATCCATGACATACCTGTTTCACAAACATTCCAGTATGGAGTATAAATGGGATTCATTGAAATGTCAGATGCCGCTGTACAGTATATGTATAATTTGAAGAGGGCTTTTCAAGAAATTTGGGCTTGTTCTTTTCTGAATAAGATAGATTTCTGCTGAATTTTCAGTCTCATACCTTATTATGAATACATCGTATTATGGGTGGTTTTCTGTAATATTGAAAGTAGATGAATCTATTGCACTGACGTGTAATTGTTTTGTTTTTAGATAAAATGTATCTTTTATTCATCTTTAAAATGCATTTTATTTCAATTCGATGTGTCTTTCTCTGTGTGCTAATTTAGTTCTCCGTGATTTTATTTTAAATAACATTATAGATTTTCGCTACTTTCAAATCATTAAAAAAATCTACTTTATTACATACACTAAATTGTTCTCATGCCGCATATTTGTACCCTTACATAGTTTTTATTCTAACTCATCAGTGTATTCTTCATACATTAATCTTTATTTCTTCCATCATTACAGCTATACAATTATGCAGCACTTCTTAGAAAGCTGTTTTAGCAGGCCATTCACTGAAGATCAAATTAGTATGTAAAAAATCCTGTTTACCAGATATTTAAAAGTAATGAAGCGCAACCAGTGTAAACTTTTTCCAAAAGATTTAAAAGTCAGATAATCTTGGAGATAAATTTAAAGCCTTTGTCATTCACATTGTGAATATCTTACTAAAAACAATATATAATCCCCTCTGTTCTTCTTTATCAAAGTCGGAAGTGTAGTTGTTTCATGAAATCAGATGATACGTGGAAAATGTAACTGTAGGAAATCACCAATCCTATCTTGCTTCACTTTAATAGAGTGTCTTAAAGTGATGTGTTTTTCAATAGTTCACTGACTCCACTAAAGTGAAACTTCTTTTAAATACCTTGTATATTTCAAGAATTTCAAACCATTGAAGAGCTACTTATTTAAAGTAAAGGGAAAATGCATCAACCCAGTCAGCACTAATGCTTCGTTGAAGTAAAGAATTATTTTTTTCTTTAGAATTCTTTGATCGAACATGACTATAGAGTAAAAAGTGAAAAGTTTCAAAAGAGAATGGAAAATTTTCTTTATTTTTATATAGAGGAAACATTCCATGGCGATTTGATCTGTCTCTGTCATCTATCAAATGGTGATCAAATGCTTTTTTGCAAATGCACAATTCTTAGTATTATATTGAAATGCAATAGTAGATAAGGAAGTACTGGGTATGCATATTTCGAAATTCTTGAAGCATAACTCCTCCACATTAAATGGTAATTACATTCATTTTACAACTTAAGTATCAAGCCATTTACAGAATGTAAATTTTGAGATATCATTTCTATTTATTTTAATTATTATTAATTCGGATTTTGTATAGAATATCACATTATTATAAAAAAATGGATCTTAAAATTTTTAATTTTAATTTCCGTTAAAATGTAAAGTTATAAAGATAACTTGATTTGCAATTTTTTAAAGAAAATTGCTCCTTAATTAAGTATTTTTAATTTTAATTAATATAAAGTACTTTTTAGAAAGTTGAATTTACTATGAATAAGTTTTAGGATTATGGGAGAAATTTAAAGCAGCAGTGTTTTTAAAAGATACTTTTTGATTTTTTTATCGAGAAGAGATTACATAATTAACGTGTTTCTATTAACCTTAAAAGAAAAAAAATTCTTAATACAATATATACATTTAATATAAAAATGAATATATATATATATATATGTGTGTGTGTGTGTGTGTAATAATCCCACTAATATAATCCTTTTAAATATCTTTTAATTGCCAATGGTCCATCCCTTCAGGACCAAGGTTTTAGTAATAAGTTAAGCCAGCCGCCTAACGGCAGTATTTTAAACTACCTCTAGCTACCCACTCAGATCATGTGATTTGAGACGCCTATAAATAGCGAGATTCCTGGAGACCAACTCTCTTTTCGCTTCTGTATTTTGTCTGCGTAAACATGTAGCCGGCTGCAGTGTGTTTGGGTGTGCTTATATTGTGTCGTCCCTGTAATGTTTTATGTGCTTAAGATGTGGAATAAATAGTTTTAATTAATCACCGGGGGAATGCCTCGTCAATATCATCCAAAGAACCATCAACAATAGCGATCATAGTATTAAGAAATCATGTCAACGGCCCAACGTGATTACATATATGTTATATATATATATATTACAAAAATATTCAAAATAGTTATATACCTAAGATACAAAAGTCATGATAGAATAGATTTAGCCACAGAAATACTAGAGCAAACTCCTAGCCTTAGGAACCAGGAATGCAGGTTTAAACAATGTTTTTCGTCCAGCCAACCTTTACCTGAATTTGCCAATACTCTGGCCATCGGGAAAGCAAGAAAATTCTAGAAGTTTAACTATTATTATAATTAAAACCATAATCTATTAATGTAAACGATAATATTATAGCCTGTAATAATTATTAAAATATTTAAAATCAAAGTTAAACTATTAGATAAAGACTTACCACGTGAACAACACATATTCCCCGGTATCGCATAAAATTATTAAGTTTGGTAAAATATCATTAATACTATATATACACATTTAAAAACTCTATATTTTATTTTAAAATTTATAGAAAATAAAAGTACCACCCAGACATATACAATTAATTTTTAAGAAAATATAATATTGTAATTTACTTAGCTAGAGGTGCCATCTATCTATAAACTGTACAACTAATAACTTTTTTATTTTACTGTTAGGTAACTTTTTTATAAATTTAGGAGTGTATCCGTGTTCCATACAATGTTTAATAAAGTTATTAAATTTAAATATATATTAATTTATCATAACTAATACGTTATTACGATAAATATAATTGAAAATAATATTTTATAAATTGATATAAATTCCAGTAAGGCATCACAACTCAAAAAAATACTTAGTTAAAAAATACTTTGCATTTTGAAATCAAGATGAAGTATACATTAAATTACAACAATAAAAATGCTTAGCGATTTTTTTAAAAAAATAAAATTCAAATACATATATGTGTGTGTATAAATGACCAAGAACTAATGTTCCTTTTTTAAAAAAAAGTAATGTTAAACTTTTAAATTATTAGAAAGAAATGTTTGTAAAGATTGTATTTATTAACGAGGAAAAACTCATGTTTGGAATGTTTATACTTTATTATACACTGCTGGACCCGTAAATGCAACACAGAAAGACAAGAGATTGCACAGCAAAATTTATTTTGTAGATAACTCGTTGATCAAGTATCAATGATTAAATTTATAGACTTCTGTGAAGTGTGGTTCCTGCCAGAATCAGTAGCCAGACTAGCCGCCATTGTTGGAGATCACCACTGCCCCACGCTCAGCATTGATTCAAAGAGACTTTGGATGTGTTCTTGAGGTAAAGCAGTTCAACCAGCCTCCACATGTTGCCAAAGTTGATCTGGTGTGGCAGCTGGGGGTGTAATCTGGGTCAATCGTTGAGCAACCATGGACCACATGTTTTCTATCGGCGAAAGATCCGGAGAGTGAGCCGGCCAGGGAAGCCATTAAATCTGGTGATTGACAGAACCTTTGGACAATGCGTGCCACCTGTGGTCGCGCATTATCCTGTTGAAATATGGCTGCGGTCAAGACCTAAAGGTAAAGAAGGACGACTGGCTCCAATACCTCGGAGATATAGCGCTGGCTGTTGAAAGTACCAACAATGCGTACTAGAGGAGTGCGAGAGTGATATCCAATACCACCCTATACCATAATACCCGGTGCAGGACCAGTGTGGCAGTGCATAACGCAGCTGTTCAGCATCCTCTCTCCACGGTGTCTCCAGACTCGAATCCGACCATCGTGGTGTTGCAGACAGATGCGTGACTCGTCAGTAAAGACAACTTCATTCCATTCTGCCGCCCACATCCTTCTTTCATCACACCATTGGCGGTGGAGGCGTCTGTGGTTCTGTATCAAGGGTAGAACAAGCGAAGGACGTCTTGCGGACTTACCACTCTGCTGTAAATGGCGTCGAATGGTACGCATAGACAGTGAATGATGCGTTACATACTTAATGTGCTGTTCTATGGTTCGTGATATGACTGAGCGATCCGTCACTGCCATGCGCACAATTTGCCTGTCCTCAGTGAAGTGGTGCACTGAGGTAGATGCGATCGACCACGTGGTCCGTCGTACTCTCCTGCACATATCGCATACAGTTGTTTGGTTTTGACCACACGATACCGATTTCCCTGAAGATAATCCACAATCTCGGTAGGCCACTATTCTTTCTCTGTTGAACTCGGATATTTGATCAAAAGCTGATCGCTGTTTTCTACGAGACATAACTGATCGTTTTTTGAAAAAAAAAACACAAGAAAAACACAATTGCCGAACTTGAAATTGTCGAAATCTCCAAGCCTTATGTAGCGCTTTGAGGTGGCGCCACAGGCGTGCGTGATGTGTATATGCACTGAAATTCTAATCATGTGCATTTCTCACCTCCGCTAATGCATGTTGTAAATTTCATGTTATTTGCGTGCTTCCTTCAGGGTGTTGTATTTACGGTGGCCAGCAGTGTAACTTATACATTCGTTGTATTTTTGCATGGTAATATATTAAAGTATCATAATGAAATATACTTGATACATCTTTATTAGATAAATATATTTACATATTATAAGAAAATATATTCACATATTATAAGAAAATATATTCACATAATATAAGAAAATATATTCACATAATGTAAGAAAATATATTCTCATATAACTATATTCTATTAAGAAAAATATATTTGTGTATAAATCAGTCTAACCAAATGGTGCGTCGTTCATAGGGGAGTGAATTTGTGACCTAGATTACCAGATTTCGGTTTTGTGCTTCCTAAACCATGATGCAGAGAGGCTCATGCATGTCAAGACCGAGGAGGGTCTTGTCAGTTTAGATATCATCCACATAACTCGATTGTGTTTCAGAATTACGAAGAAGGAAGTAAGTTTTCAGTGCAACGCTGATTTTTTAAAAAAATTAATCGACTCATATAATGCAATTTTACTATAATTTTTGACCGCTACTTATAAAAAAATACATTATGTTTTTTTAAATGAAATTTTTTAAAGCTTCATAAATAGAAAAAGTCTTACTAAAATTTAACTAGAAATTTTTTATGAATGTGTTATATTCAACCAGAACTCAAAAGATGAAGAATGGAATAAATATTAACTAAATATTTTTGAGCCTCAGGTTCCTTTCAAAATGTTAGAATTTCTTATAATACTTGGGGAGAAAACGTTCCAAGAGAAACAGTAAATTTTAAAATATATGCTAAATCAAAGCTATTAAAAGCTTCATCGAAAGCTCTATCAAAGTAAAAAATAAATAAAAACGTTTCAATGAACATATTTATTTGTACATAGAGCACACAATTTCAGTGCTTTCTAATATATTGTCAAAATTATTTATAAAACATGTGACATCCCATTACATTTTCAAATAATCCCTTCCATTCTATTGTGAAATGTACACACATATTCTACATTGAATGTATGTTATACTTGGTAGCATTTCTCAATACATTTTCTTTTTCAATATAATGGAAGATGTATTATAGTTGAAAATACACAAGCGTGATTTGGAATACTATATTTTAAGCAGAGGAATTTCTAAAAAGTCGACTGTGTGGTTTATAGGTAGCGTGTCCGCCTTGCAAACCCAAGGTAGTGCTTTGATCACGATTAGAGCAGATAGATTTTGAGGAGGAAAAAAAACGTAGGCACGCATATCATATGATTATATGGCATGTGTAAAAGTCCTTGAGTATTAGTGTTGATCCTTTTCTAATGGTTATTCTGGATAATATAAAGATAAAAAATATTACTAACATAGAGCGAATGTCTAGTACAGCCTCCTTCTATTCTTTGTTCTTACATTCTCTCGGATAAACAAAAAACACCTTATAATTTAAATAGCGCCATCTAGTGAATACATGAACCCTAGCAATCATTTTGTCTCTGTACTCTTGGTAAAATTAAACCACTGCAATATTTAGAATCCGACGAGAGGGGGATCAAATTCATTCAAGCTTCAAAATTTGGTAAGGAGAGCCGCCACTAATGGGGCCATCACTGAAAGGGCTCTCCAACTTGGAGAACTTTCCGTATCTACAGAGGCTTTGTTCCAAAAGCAATTTTTTTTTCTATAGTGATGACAAATATGCCTGTCAAGTAAAAAAAAAAGTCCGTCAACATCAATCATTTTAAAGGTAACGGTATCGAATGCATGATGATTTTATTTTGTTGGGAGATTAAATACTTTTACATTGCATGTAACTTTTTAATCTTCTGATTACCATTGATATATTTACATAAATAAACATTGCTTGGTTTTTTAAAGTTCTGTTTCTTAACATGAATAATAACATAATAATTATAATATATACATAGCATTATGGAGCATCAACTTTCACTCCAATGACGGAGACAATTCGCCTCAAAATGAACTCTACAAAAGCCGAAAGTGTCGGGAAATCATACATACCCAAACCCTCTCTCACAATATTCAACTCAAAGAGAGCATCTTGATTCATGAGGTCCAGATGTTTAGGTAGGGAAGAGAGATGAGAGATCAAGGAAGTACGATTATGTCTGTAGCATGTTCATAGAGGAGAATTCAGATATAATAACTTATCATCTTGACAACAAAACTGTATTCTTAACTATACAAATTCTTAGATATTTATTACAGTTCTACATTATGGATAATTGTTATTTTTTTCCATAACTGTACTTAGAACCCAAACAAATTGAAAGGAAAAAAAAAAACATCTTCAGAGCTTTTTATACCATAACTGCAATGCATTTCTAAACGAAAGTTTTCTCTAAAGCATAGTGAATGTTTCCCCAAACCAGGATTAATTATTTTTTTTTGTTGGCGATTCTATATAGGTCACTATGGAAGATAAGATACAGCGTTATTATATAAGTTAATAACGAGGAATGATTATTCTGATTGTCCTTTTTTGTTGTTTTTATTTAGGGCAATGCATAATGAACCGTATGCATAATCCAATAATTTATCAGCTCAATGAATAATAAATGATAAAATAATCATAAAACTTTATATTCTGCATAACAACTTTAAGAAATGTAATATAAACTAATTGCAGCCTCTTAATATGGCATTCGCTTATAAAAAAAAAATTTAGAATAATAATGTCTTATCGGAGTTTAGAAGTTCAAATTTGTTTATCTGATTGACTATACTTTTTTAAGAAATCAGAAATTTATTTATTTGTTAATATATTTTTAAAAGAATGTCAATATTTTTACTTGCTAAAGTAAATTAATGTTTTGATTCCTTGAAAAACCTAATATATATATTAGGTTGATGAAATTTAACTATATCATTCTAAATCAGTACTTACTTATAAAGATGTAAAACAGCAGATTTATGATTTACAAAAGAATTTTATCATTGTTTACATAGATAAAGTGTCTGGTAATTATGCTATAATTTGTAAATATTTTTATAATAATATGATTAATGAACACTTTTTAAACAATCAATCTTTTAAAAGATTGGACTTGTCAAATAAAGAAATTAATAATCGAGTTACTGCTATATATAGAAAATTGGGTGTTTCTATTCATAAGATTAAGTTTCCATATATATTTTTAACACCTAAATTTCATAAAATTCCTGTTAAATTTAGAACAGTAACAAATGCCTTTAAAACTTATATCACCGCTGCAGGTAAAATGCTGCATAATATTATACAAGAATTCATCAATAAGCAATGTAATAAAGCTATAATTAAAAATAGTAAAGATATTATAGATTTTTTTAAAAATAAAAATAGTTATTCAGTTCATAGTTATGACTTTGAAGATATTTTTAATTTCATTAATATCAATGATATAATTAGGGTAATTTTAGATAATTATAGAAATTTTAACCTTAATATTAATTTACAAAAGTTTAGAACTCTAATAAATTTAGTCTTAAAAAAAACTACATTAGTTTTAATGGTTCTCTGTACAAACAAACCAAAGGTTTGCCTCAAGGTGGCCCTGATAGCAATAGTTTGGCTAATTTATATTTACACTTTTACGAAAATAATTATATTATTAATAATGATTATTACATATTTAGATACATAGATGACCTAATTATTTTTGGTAAAAATAATAATTTTAACCCCAACATTAATTTTTATCCGAATTATTTTAAGCTAATTAAAATTAATAGTAATCCAGTTAAAACTAATTACTTGGATGTATCATTGTGTATTAAGGACTATAAATTACATAGCAATATTTATGATAAAAGAGATGATTTTAATTTTAACATTCTTAAAAGAATTCTGCATGAAAAGAATTATTTAAGATATATAAAATGTGTTTTGGGAAACGTTGAAAAGCTCAACGTGAAACAGCTTTACATTCTTTCTTGTTTCATAACTAAAGAAAGTAAAATTATAAAAAGTACAAAATGATTATGCTTTCCATCTTCTACGACGCAATTTTTCACTTCGTCGCGTGATATACTACCAAACGTATGGGCGTAAAAATCAGAACGTGTTACACGCGATGCTGAAAAAAAGAGGTTAAAATATAACGTTGCGCAATTGCTGTTGAAACAAAAAAATTTTTCGTATTCAACATACTAAGCAGTGCTTCAACTGAATGACTTTTGGTTGAAAAATCCTTGATATTTTAATATAATAAAAATGTATGTGATTTCAGACACAAATATTTAAAGTTTGGAGTTTTTCTTTATAGAATCATCCATTTTCGTTGAAAATTTTTCGGTATCAACACAACTGAGAACGTTCTGAGTATATCAAGTGCACGTGGAGAAATTTGATTTTCCTCTTTAAATTTCAGATTCTTAGGTCAAGTTTGATGTGATTTTTATAAAGATCATACTCTAACGCGACACGAAGACTATTGGCGATGAACTTCATAGTTTTGAATGTTGGTCAAATGACGAGAATGACACAAGAGTTGGTATTTTACTCTCCAAAATTCCACACCATACCAACGAAAGGACTTTGAAACTCGATAAATTTAACAGGCATCAGTGTCGGATTTTTAGTAAGACCAAGACTTGAATCCATGATTCAACGACACCAATCACGAGTTTGTGACCATGATTCTCGGCTACAGCGTTACGTTAGCAGGTCATATTAGTATAAAACGAACTGAGAATTTTGAAAAAAATTCTTATTTTAAAGAATTTTATAATCTAAGCTGAAAAACTAAACAAAAATGCCCTTCACCTTGAATTAAGCAGAATAATCTCACACAAATTAAGTAGCACGCTATTTAATAATTAATAAAAATTATTCTTAATATAAATTGTTCATACTCCAATTTGAATCCAATCACATTCTCAATATTAGTCTGAAATGTTTCGATTTGAATAACAAAGCAAATCGAAATATAATCTTATACTTCAGACTGTAGATCAGCTTATGTTTACAAGAACACCATTATACAGGGTGTTCCAGAATTATTGGGACAAACTTTATGAGGAGGTAGAGGAGATCACAAAGGAACAGATTTGCACGGCAACCCATGGTTGGAAGTGTCTTTGTTCAGGGGGCTAGGTGGCATTTCTCACAAGGTCATTGCAGGAAACAGATTTGCATTGCCGCAGTCTTTTGAGCAGTCATCGCCTTCAGAGAATAATGGAACAGTTTTATATAAGAACACCAAGCCAGCAGATATATTCCGGATTTAAGGAATGACAGAAGGAATGCTCGACAGCAGAAAGATTATATTTCGAATGGTACCTACATAGAGATGCACCAGATAGCGGGATGTTTACTGATTTACATTACAATGTGTGAATATAGATCATTATGAAGTAATAGGTATAGTGAGAGGGGGTCACGAGTGATGCGAACTTCCAACATAGAACAAAATGGGGTGGATACCTTTCGAAGGAATCAGAGTACCAGCGAACAAGCCCTCGCTGCTGCCGTAGGGGGATATTGGAGTAGTATTCATTTTGTTTTACAACGGGAAGGCAAACCATTTCACTCATACTATCTTCAAAGAGTACCTTCACAAATTGCGATGCCAATTAGAAAGTATCCGGTGATCTGGTGCCTCTCTCTATGGGTACCTTTCACTATACAATCTTTCGGCTGCTCATGCATTTCCTTCTACCAATTCGTAAATCAGGTACATATCTGCCAGATCGATGTTTGTGAAACTGTCCCATCCTCCTCTGCGGGTGATAACAGATCAAATGACTGAAGTAATGCAGGTCTATATATTTCCTTCAATTCTTTTGCAATCTATGCCCCTAGCACCAAACAAAGACGTTGCCAACCATGGGTTGCTATGCAAATCTAAATCCTTGTGATATCCTTTACCCCTTTATAATTTGTCCCAATAATCCTGGGACACCCCGTATTTTAAAATTGGAATTGCATTTCTTTTTAATTCTGCATATTTGTATGAGCGAGAAATGAATGTATACTCTAGAATATTTAGAATATGTAAAAATAGAAGGGGAGAAAATTGCTAAAAAGAGTAACTAAAAGTTTTTTTTTAAAAAAAATTATTTGTAACTTTTGTACCCTTTAAAAGTTCCAGATTTTTTAAAACTTATTTTAGAAGTATTTTGTAAAAGACTAACTTATAAACTTAATTTGTGCTAATTTATATATTTTCACAAATGTATGGTTCAAAGTGTTTACTCTAAATTTGATTAAATTCGGATCAATATTTCAGTAGAAGGTACTAGATCTAGGGATGTAATTTGAACATTCCTTTATTATTCAAAAATATATGATTTATTGTTATACAGGAGGGAAAAAAAGGAGGGACTGTTCTTTCTTTTTTGAAAAACTGAAATTATTGAATAAAGTTTAAAGGTTTTTAAGATATTTGTCATCAAATGTCTGATTTGTATTATTCTTTAAAAAATATTAAAACTAAATATTTATTTTTGACTAAATACTAAAAAGTTTTCTTTTTCTCTTTAATATATCATATCAGTTTGATGAAAAAAGAAATTGTAAATCATTTTTTTAAAAATAAAACATATAAAAAGCCTTTTGAACTGAATTGTCCTCAGGTTCTTCAAATTTCCTTTATTCTGGAAATGGGTTAAATATAGAACTAAAATATGGTAAGACTTTGTTATATGCATGGATTATATTGTGACGTAGTTTGTGTGTGACCAAGAGTTATTATGCATTGCTATTCAATCAACATCATTTACTTATTTTTCCTTTTCCTTTTCTTTTAATTTTAAGTACAAATAAGGGGAAAAAACAGCAATTATTTTTATTGCGCTTGAGTGACATCGAAAATCAAAATTATCTTTATTATAAAGATAAAAATATGTGTATGTAAGGAATGCAACTTTTTCTCGCACGCATTAACGCAATTAAAGTCGACTTACCAAAAAAAAGGCACGACATTCTTAACGGAACACAGTCACGAGAATGGTAAACATCTATTTTGAAGTGTCTGGTATTTAAAGATAGAAAATAATTTTCAAACCATGCGCAAAGAACTTGTTGTGATGAAAATCTCCAAACGAAGGCACCATATTTAAAACCGTAGCGTGAAACGGTAGCGCCCTTCCTAAATGAAATCCACGCGCATATGCGTGTCAAATCTTTCATTTTCATAAGCGGTATAACTCCTCGTCAACTAGTGGCGCGTGGAAATCTTCAGCGCGACAATGAATGGGAAATAGTGTAACAGGATTTAGACATTCTATAAATGAAAAAGAAAGATACAGAAAAAAAGAATACGGATGGGTTACAGTCGCATCGTGGATTTCATCGTACCGCTTGAGCAGTGGTTTATGTCGGGGGGGGGGGGGAGACGAAATAGAAGAATAGAGTGCCGAGGTCAGGAACCTGCCCTTAAGCAGATGGAGGGAACAAACCATGATAGTGAACATTTAGGGTGGGTGAGTAATAAAAAGTGTCTTAGCACCCTGAGGCCAGCGAAAGCGGGGGAGGTGATACGTTTACAGGTGTGCCACATCGGCTTGATTGCTTGGATCTTTTTACCAACTGTATCGAGTTAACTAACCTAAAGATTTGAAACTAAGAACTTGAAGAGATCTGAAGTCGATCATATATATACATATATAAGACCTAAATTTACTCTAATTTTGTTTGTAACAGTGTTCTTCATTTAGGATACTGAGAGGGAGAAAATATCAAACGGGTTTATAAATTAGAATATATTTAGATTTTAAATTAGAAAGGATGGTCATGAATGATGAATGCAATCAATGTTTGAAAAATAGAATTAACCTTGTTTTAAAACAAATTGAGAAATAAATTAAAACACACATTGCAAATTAATAGGGTTTTTTCATCTTTAAATACAATCTATTAAATATGTAATAGGCATACCTATGACGTGAAGTAACATGTTTAAAGTGTTATTTTGACATCAAATTTCCAGAGAAAGTAAGCTAAATCTTAGAGTTGCTTAAAATAGTATCTGTTAATAGCAGCTGTATCAAAAATTATTTAACTATGATTTTGTAGAGGAGTTTTAGCAGAAATAACATACGATGTGTATGCTTATAAGATTATACATATTTCATCTTTAAATTAACATCAAATAATGCATATCTGTGACTATTGAAGTAATATATACGAGGCATTAATTCTGATGTCAAATTTCAAGTAAAAACAAGCTAAGGTCGAGTTTCGTAAAAAATTGTTTATTAATAGGGATTTTATAAAGAGTTGATTAATTATGATTGCGAAAGATTTCGGTTGAATAAACACTGACAAAAATGTTTATACTACATTATATTATTTTTATTTAATCTCTTTTTCTCTGATATGTACCAAACATTGATATTTAACTAGCCGCACAAGTCTTAATTCTTAAAAAATAGAGCAACTGAGAAAATATATTTATTTTAACCCTTTTCATCCTAAGCCCTTGGTCTTATAATAAGTTTTACTAAGGCTTTATAAATTTTTAATTTCATGCAATCATAAATATTAAATTTCATGAGATATTTGGTTGCCTGAAATCAAAAAACCTCTTATGTCCCTCTTATTTTCGTTTCCCATAAATAGACCACCGAATCGACCAAGAGCAGGGGACGATGTTAGGTATCTCATCAAAACTACTTAGCATGCTTTTTAACACAAGAAATCTACTTTGTAAAAATATTCAATAGCTCTTTTTTGGAAAAAAGAATATCTGGTGTACTGGTTTTATTCAAAAAACAAAGAAAATGTTTGCTTCGGTAAATTTTAAAACTCATTCCAATAATAAAATCTAAGAGTAATTAAGTCAACTTTATCTCATTTAGCTTTTGATAGTTACATTTATATACTTATGAAGTTCAATTCGATACCAGCATACAATGAGATGAAAAAGAAAAAGAAAAGAAAAAGCTGATGATAGTGAGGATAACAGAGGAAAAGAGTCATAAAACAAATTTTGAAAGAAATGCAAAAATTGACCCGAAACTTCAGACTCGTTAAACAGATCACTGAGCGCAGACCAAATAAAAAAGTTCAAGAATAGACTGTCATTGATTAAACGAGACCTGCTTGACAGAGGTATGCTACTGTATAATTTATTTGATAAAGTGTAAAATTATCGATAAGAGTTTAATTAATGACATATAATATTTTCTGCAATTACTGATCAGATAAGTAAAAAAATAGTTCACTAAATTCTTGCATCAAGTGTTATATTTACATCATAGTTTATACGTTTTTAATCGATAACGGCAAGATTTTTGTAATTAAGTAAATCAAATTATTAATTCTCTTTCAGATATAAAATAAAAAAGTTTGTTAATCAACTTATTAATATAAATTATTAAAATAATGACAGTTAACTGTTATTATCGTATCTTTGTGTAAGGTATTCATATGAGATTCCGGTGAAATTTCAGATAAGTGTAAAAGAATACATGCATAAATTTGAAAAACCTGAAATAATCAGCAGTTTCAAAACAACATGCGAAATATAAATGATTTATTAAAGCATGTGAAATAATAAAAGAATACATGGTCATTCTGATGTCCTCTGTCAAATGGCTAGACATTTGTCACTTAATTGCCTGGTCAGATACCTTGATCAAAACCATTTTTGGTTAGCAAAAAGGTCCATGATAACTATCATGAATACCAAGAACATGTTTGTTTAAATTTTTTTTTCATTTATTTCAATATCAGATAATAAGATAGCATTTTTATACAAAATTAAACAAATTAAGAAGTCTGCTTTATTTTATTTCAATTATTTTATTTATGCATGGTCGGAAGAAAGTGTAAAATATGTATATACATTCACACACACACGCATAATTTAAAAATTTTCCCAAAATCTTATAGATATTATTTTTTTGTTAAAACTCTCAACGTATAAGTATTAATAATCAGAGGGGGAAAAATCCACAACAATTAGCAAAAGTCATTCAGCTGTTTTATAAATCTATTATGTCAAGGTACACTCATATGAAGAACTGTTAACATGTTTGAATACTGTTCGTAAAATTCTTTAGAAACATTTATTGAAAACAATCTTTGCATTTTGGAAGTAAGTAGAAAGTGAAAGGAACTTCCACAATTTCTACTTTCAGAGAGAGTTATAGGTTATAATATTTTAAGTAGAGGAACTGTTATTACAATTTAGATCAGGGGTACTCAACTTTCTTTCCGGTCATACCTATATCACGCGGGTCTCAAAGTGAGGATTAAGGGAGGGGGGGGCTATATCGAGAACATTTAAAATGCGGAAATTCGATCTAAATAAAAAAAACTTTATTCTGGATTTTGTTTTATAACTATATTAAACTCTCTCAAACTCAACTCACAAAAAGTAGATTTTATACATTTTTACCTAGTTATGGGGTAGTTTCGATTTTCTTTCATCAATATAATCTCAAGCCTCTTGTTTTCATTATTCTGTTTTTAAAACAAAGCTGCCATGTGCTTCGATAATTTGATTTTATCTTTTTACAAAGCTTCACTCATTTTTATTTCGGACTTTAATTTATCAAGTGTAGGATGATAGCAAAGAGTTTTTACTGAATTTCGAACTAAAATCAGTATTATTTGCTTAAAATTAGATCAGACTTGCTTATGCAATTTTCTGCCTAATTTATTCAAATATTTTTAGATTATACTATCTGAATAAATAACTGAAAA
>BMAO01021770.1:0-53757 GCA_019973975.1 Trichonephila clavata
AAAGGTAAAATTTTTTAAAAGGTGAATTTCAGGTTATTGCATTTTTAAATTCTTCAGCTCATTACCTTTCCAAAATACCTCATTTTTATCTCTAGCTTAATTAGAAGTGCTAAAATTTGTTTTTAAAGAATCGTCTAAACGCGAGTCACCGATTTAAATGGACAGAAAAAGGTAAACATTGCATTCCTCTTGGGTCAGCTTGAAGTTTGACGTCATTTTTTAAAATTTCTTTAGGGCATGTTATAAAACGGATGGGATCTCGCTTCCGACGCTTCAAAGCAAAAATGAGGGGGCAAAAATTATCAGATGGCAAAGCATTATGTGGCAAAATAGATTAACAGAAGCAACTATTGATCAATTGCAAACATATTATGGTCTTGCCATTCGAAGAAATTTATCAAATGTAAAGTGCATGAAACAAGCTTTATGGGCAATATTTCTTCACAAAATATCTACGGATAAAAATCCACAGCATAGATTTTGTCCACCAGGTCTTGACACATGGTGTCAATGTAAGAAGGCTCAATTGGAAAATAAACGTATCTTCACAAACATAAACTTCCAGTTGCTGTTGTTGAAGCCATTAGGCCTATTTTTAGGGACCTTTCGGATCCAGAATTATTGAAAAAGTGCTTGCATGGAAACACGCAGAATCCGAATGAAAGCATTAATAATGTTATTTGGTCTCTTGTCCCCAAAAAGACATTTGTGCACATAGAAACACTTTCCTTTGGTACATATGATGCTATTGCATCCTTTAATAAAGGGAATGCAACAAAGCTGGATATTTAAAAAAAAACTATACATAGAGCGAGGATATT
The DNA here is from genome assembly GCA_019973975.1 of Trichonephila clavata. Taxonomy (NCBI): domain Eukaryota; kingdom Metazoa; phylum Arthropoda; class Arachnida; order Araneae; family Nephilidae; genus Trichonephila; species Trichonephila clavata. The sequence continues at coordinate 822 of BMAO01021770.1, forward strand.
ATGGGACATGCTCATGGAACATCTCGACAAAGAGAGCAGTACAAGGGTAAGATATGCCAATTTACAGAAATTAAGGAGACTAGAAAGTAAAAAGACTTACAAAATGAAACAAGAAGATGAAAATTTAAAAAATGCTGAAAATTTGGAATATGGAGCTGGAATGTTTTGATAAGGAACTTTTTTTTATAAAAATGTGTTTTTCTCAAATGTCACTTTTGAAGGTTCGATGTACCTTTTCTCGAAAGTATATATATGATATCAACAAAACTTACATGACACATTCTTTATATATTCTAGTAAATACTGAAATGAGCTTTTAGCAAAATTTTGTATACATTTTTTTTTGTAATTTTTTCTGTCGAAAAACACTTTTTTCTCACTATACATCAATAAAAACATTTAAAGAAAACTAATGGAAATTTCAAAAAAGGCTTATTTCAGTATAATATTATATGTATGCTTAACTTGCAAAAAAAATTTGGGGATTGTATTTTCAACAGGTTTTTAGAAAAGGTACATCGAAAAATCCCTTTTTAGCATTATCAGTATAGAGCGTTCCGACACCCTTAAGATAATAATTATTTTAAAATAATATTTTGTTTTTGATTTTTTGATAAGATAGCACACCCCACAGTGTGAGAAACGCTGCAAAAACCTAATATAGCGCACAGAAACATACCTGGAGTCTATGAGATAATGCAGGTCTTTTATGGGGCAATATGACGCAAATTTACCGCAAGTTTAAAGAATAAAAATTAATTCAAATGTCATTATCATTATAAAAACCTATTCTACGACTTTATTATAAAGTCTTAAGGTATCCGACTGGTTACGACAACTTTAAAAAAAAAATGGAGATATGGAGATTTTTTTGTTGTTTTTAGATTTCTTTAGTACATTTTAAGAAAAATATGCTAAATTAAGGAGAGAAAAAGAAATTATTATTACTAAAATGGGAAAAAATGGGTAAAAATTGACAAAAAATAACATAAACGTGACCTATTCTGTACCGAAAGTTTATGAGCAGATTTTCAATTCTGATAAGTTACTATGCTGTTCCATTTTGAAGTGACCTTCAGAATAAGAGATATTTAAAGTTTTACAAAAACTAGAGCACTTTATCTTAGTTTTTATATGAAATTGCTTGAAAAAACAGTGATTATATTCACAGAAGGGACTGTAAATTTTGTAATAAAAGATGATTAATAAATCTGAAGGTTAAAACAATTCTACTATTATACAGAACATACACAAAAATTTCAGTTAATTATTTTCAAATCTTTTTGAGCAATCGCTGGCCCCGTTTCAGCATTATCAAATAAACACCTTTCCAGTAAAAAGTGCTTTAAGTATGACACCTTGCTTAAAGTAATGACATCTGCTCTTACTAAAACAAGTATAGTTTTTGTGCTAGTGAACGTAAAATAATAAATATGGTATTTTTATAAAGCTAATAAGATGCTTTATAAAATAAAATCATGAAAAAAAATGGTCAATTTTTGGCAAAATACACAATTTTAGGGTTGTTGGATACTTTAAGTATCTTCAGCAATTGTCTTTGTATTTTCGTTCAAGCTGATTGTTCTGAGACCGGAAATAGAATGAATGTAAAATAAAACCCGCACGCAACCAAACAGCATGTTATTTACTAAACGTTTTCTAGTTGCTTATTTTATCCCATCTCAACGCTTCCCAAGCTGCTAATTTACCTGATATTAAAAGTTATATGACTTACCTAACTCTTAAAATAGTACCCATGTTTTACGTTATTAAGAAATTAATCATTGTGAGTAATTATTGAAAAAGCTATAATTACGAAATAATGATTTAGGAGCAAAACTTATATTGGAGAATAGATTCTACATATAGTGAAGTTTTAAAACTACACATTTTGTAAATATTTTCTATGCCTAACGCTTTGTGAAGAAAAAAAAAAGGAAATTCTTTTGAGTTTTGTTTGTAGGTATACTTCGAATCTAGTTAAAAATGTTTACTTAGACCATTTAATTTTGTTTTTACACGATAGATAAATTCCCGAAGAACATGTGTAAAAATAACACTAGGCATCAACAAAAAAACTTTTTGTCTGTTTCCTAGTTTTAAGTAGCCTATTCTTACTAAAGTCATACTTACTAATAAAAAGGAATATGTAAATGAAATGTATTTTTAGCTCTTGTTTTTAAGATATACAACAACCCATCTATCAATATATGGGTAAATTTGAAAAACAAAACATTGCTAACTAATAAATACAATACGTCCAGTTTCAAGAAACAGTGTTCTTATAAGAAATTAGCAGTATATTTTATTTTATTTGCCTGCGAAAAATCCCTTCTACCTGTCCAGCAATAGTCTGCGATTATTGCCTCATCCCAACGACCCTGACATCTAAGTTCCATTGCTGCGATATCCTGATGAAACCTTTTACCGTATTTATCGCTTGCAGCTCCACAGTTCTTAGAGGAAAAATAAAGATGGGAATTTAAAAAAAGAATCTTTAGAGACATAGTGCTTCCTAGGTTATAGAACTTTTGTAGGAGTTTTTATTTCACCGACTTTAGATACTTCTTATCTTTTTTACTGCCTAGAAATCCTCGTACCACACTTTAAAGGCTACTTTGTGGGATACTTAAGGGCATATCAGATAGCGCTTAGTTTTGTTGTAGTTAAATTAGATAGAATTCTGTCATTTTTGAAACGACTTACTGTATCTGGAAGTAGTGGGCAAGTTATAGAGAAAGTTGTAATTTTGGACTGCAGTCAAATAATGAGGACCTCACCAGCACTGGCTTGCCAGTCCACACAAACTTCTATATCTCACTAACGTGAATACTTTGAGCCTCGACACATTTAACATGCATCCATCACTATACGCAATGAATAACTTTAGGCTGACCAAGCCAAAATGAACCCCATGCCGCATTGAAATGTAGAGAATCAACTTATTTTAACGTCCAATAAAATTCATACTTCCAGTATATACAGTGAAATACGTTTAACGCGAAAACGGTTGACAAAATATGTGTTAGCACGAAATAATACATTTTCAACAAACAATTAAGGTATCCGAACACGTTCATAGTACTTTTTGACAAAATAGCATACAAAAACATTATAAATGCTCTTTTAGGACTCAATACGATAAATATTACTATTTAACTATCAAAATTTAAAATAAATTACCTGAATTTTACAAAAATCACAATTATAAGTGAAATTTTAGCAATATTTTTGAAAAACTTCAAAGCAGTTAGAGAAAAAAGTAATAAACATATATTAGTAAAAGTATTTATAAAACAAATTAGATATATTTATCTAGAAAATGCACTAAAATTTTAATTTTTTATTAAGATTTTTAAAATTTTAGAGCTAATTGAGTAAACGTTATAAGAAATGTTACGTTTTTTATGAGACCATTATTTAAATAACAAGCCATAACTCAAAAAGTATTCATACAATAAGAAATATTTTAGTACATTCTCTAGAAAATAACATAAATATCAGGTTCAAAAGGTTTTATAGAAACACATGAGTAATATTTTGAGTTATCAAACTCGCCATCATAGATTTCAAGCAATTTAAAGGCCCACTTCTGGTAGATCAAAAACCGACTTCCTGTTTTTCTAATTTTATAAAATGGATTGTAACTTTACCTCTATGTAGTGTAGAAACAAAACAAAGTATGTTTCGTAACGTCAAAAGATTGCTCTATTCAATAAAATAAAAAACAAAAATATATGTCTTGACTGAATTTGGTCATTTTCAACGTGTTCAGATACCCTAAGCTTTTTCATAGATTTTTCTTTCAACACGAAATGAAAATCACTTAACACGTAACGGATTTCGCTTCTAAGGATAAGCAAAATACGGAAAACACAATCTGCGCAAGCGAGATTTAAGAGGGGTGCAAAATGAAAAAGAGGCGTAGTTTCACCGGATAAAGCAGTAGATTATGATAATGTTTCACATAGCCCCAATTATAACAGACCAGATTAATAAATGTTGGAGTTTGTTCAATGCTCAAAACATATCACTGATGCAGATTCCAACGACGAAGATGAAATGAATAATGCCGCTCCTGTTTCCGCATCACTCATGTTCAAAGAGGGCTAACTTGGCTTAGAAATACCCTCGAAACAGCCTGCGGTACGATCCATTTTTGCTTATCTGACCTACTTTTACCCTCCACCCCTAAATGAAAGAAATGTTGCTGCTATTATTCTCACATTATCCGAAATAAGGAACACCATGAAAACTATGCACAGTTATTTAGACGCACGTTCCAATTTTGAAATGAATAACAAAATTGACGACATCGAAAATTTGTCGACGATTTCATGTTAAAAAAGACAATACAAAGAAAACTATTAGATTATTTTCCAAACACTCAATAAATGCTTTCTTTAAAAAAAACTTGTAAGTGTTGTATTAAATTGCATTCAGTCTTGTGAATGTTTTTGTTTTATTGATTTTTATTAAACACATGCCTATATACTTGTCTATGTAAATAAAATGTACTCTGATGACTTTACTTTTGTTATGTATGTGAGTGTGTGTGTTTTTTTTTGCAGTATCTTTTAACATGAAAAAAAAATCAGTCTCGTCAGTTTCATGTTAAACGATTCTCTCTGTAATTAGTGCATTTGAGTCAATGCATATATCTATATTTCCCTCTATTAAAGCACTTCAGATTGTTTTTCAAATGTGTAATGTCATATATTAAATCTATATCTTTTTTTAAAAAAAAATCCTTGAAATAGCGTCAAATAAAGTTATTATCCTTATTTGTTAAAAACTTCAAATGAGAACAGTGTTCTTGGGGGGGGAGGGGTAGAAATATTATGTTTTTTCGAAATGTAACAAATGAATTTTAGTAAATTTCCACAGAATTTTAAATTTTCATTGCTCTCACTACTTGATTTAAGATAGAAAATGCTTATCCATGTTCAAAACAAAAATTATTTAGCCAAAATCCCAGTCTATGAATATGAAAAAGCTTTCTATATATACAGATGAAAATTTTTAGTAATCCTGAACATATAATTCATGGACTCCGATTTAATAAAGTGAACAAAAGAGAGGGGAATAGTTGCAATTTTTTCTCATTTTTAAAATATATTTCTATAATTTTAGGAAGCTCAGGAGACTGAATACTTTAAATCTTTGATAATTTAAAACTGCATGCATGTATGATTTCAAATCTCTAGGGATTTCAGAAAATTTTAAAGGTTATAAAATCCTAAGCTGTTGTGCATTCACATTTTTATCATTGACAAAACTAAAAAAAAGTTGTTTTTTTTAAAATAAGAGAAAATGGTTTCCAACTGAAAAAAAAAAATCCAGAAAAGTAAGCAAAACAATAAAAGAAAAGTCTTGCTATATTGCTGTAGAAGTATAGAAAGAGTATAGTATAGTATAGTAAAGTATAGTATAGTAAAGTATAGTATGAGTTGGAGTATAGAAAAATTCATCCATTATTAATGTATTGTAAAAATTAAGCAAAAATTATATATTAAATAAATAGACTTTTAATTAATAGATTGAGAAATTTTATCTAGAAACCAACCGTTTTCCACTTGCTTCAGTGGGTTTTCGTTACATTATATATAACCCAGCGGCTGAACATTAGCAATTCACCCTTCCACGCCACAGATCAGGGGTTCGAATCCTGGGCAGGGCATAGTCGACTCCGCCCTTCATCTATTCAGGGGGTTTATAAATGAATACCAAGCTTGCGCTCTTAAAAACTAAACACTGAGTGTTTCGTGTCAGACTGACCACATGACCAAGACACCTACTCATGCGCCTCGGTGCCTGAGGTTCCATGCAGTGAGAAGGGCACAGTAGGTCTTGGCCCTCATGGGCTGTTGTAATATTAAGTTCAGTTATATGATTATAGATTTTTTTAAATTTATTATCTCTCCATTAAGTTTTCTAAGGCATTTATATAGGATTTCCATAAATTACATTTTTTTAACGAATCTATACTCAAGAAAACAAAATGTTTTTCTAATTTCTTGTCTGTAGGTCTAATTGACCCAAAGTGAAAATTTTGTACATAGCACACCCGCAACACCCGTTGTGAATCCCTTTTTGAAAGGCCCTTTCTTAGAGGATATCTACTCAACAAAAAAAAAATGTGTTTGCCAAATTTTAAGTCGAAAAGCCTAATAATTTAGAAGCGGGATTTATAACATCCCGTTAAGCCACTTAGAAGTCAATTTCCACAGAACTCGTTCTCAATGAATATAAATTCAAGAAAAGACATTTTTTTTTTAAATTCAATTTGATGTTTAAAAATGGAAAATTTAATTATAGCACTTTGAAACCCTCTTTGGGAAGTGTTTGTTTGCATAACCGCTTTTCAAGACATTTACTCAACAAAAGAAACATGCTTGAGAAATTTAAAGTCTGTAGGTCCAATAGCTCCACAAGTATCGTGATAAGTGAGTGATTCGCTTTTCTTCTATATTTTTAAAAGTAGATATTGGAAGATTTCTCTAATACTTACCATGGCTGCCCGGTGATTTCCTCTTAAAAATATTGCCCAAAAAAGGTTTGTTCTAATACAAATTTTACAATGGTTAAATTTGGCAATAAGAAAAAGAAACATATGTAAAAACATCAAAACTCTCTTTTTAAATTTTGTTTCATGTTAACAATTTTTTTTATAATAGCTATTTATTTTTCCACCTTGTCTGTAATCAAAACTGGTTGATTCGCTTTTCTTCTATATTTTTAAAAGTAAATATTGGAAGAATTCTTTAATACTTACCATGGCTGCCCGGTGATTTCCGTTTAAAAATATTGTCCAAAAAATATTTTTTCTAATACAAATTTTACAATGAAAAAACTTGGCAATAAGACTTTCTTAACATCAAGACTCTCTTTTTTAAAATTTTACACACTTCATGTTAACAATTCTTTTATAACAGCTATTTATTCACCCCCCCCCCCTTGACTGTCATCGAAACCGGATGAAATAAAGCTTTTCATTATGCACCTTTTTCGTTATTTTGACAACTCGGAATGTTAGTCCTCATGAGAGTTAAAAATATTTATTTTTCTTTTAATTTGAGTCTATTAATACCGCGTGCTTCAAAATAGCTTTCTAATCTTTATCTTACTTTATGAAGCCAAGTCATACTTTAGTTTATTCAGTAATATATGTGATGGCCTCTTATTGCGATAATTATGGTGAATGGGTGCATTAATAACGGTTTGAAGTAATCCATCCTGTGTTACGGAGATTATGTCATCATCGATGATAATTCTGCTGAGTTTATATATATAATCATACTAATCACATTAATGAAATATATTTCTGAGTTACGGGTACAGTTTGCGATGATTTTGTGACTGTTATTCATAATTGGCTAAATCCTGTATTTAAAACAGGCCTACACTACGAGATGTAATATTTGATCTATATAATGCAATACATTGCATAATATATAGAATGCATAGTAATATATGATTGCTGCAATATTTGACATTGCACATTAAATTGTAAGTAATGAAATGCATTAAATTAAGGTATCTGTCTACTTGCAACAAATTTTTTTTGAAAAAAAATGGAGGTATGGGAACTTTTTGTGGTTTTTAGATTTGTTTAGTACCTTTTAACAACAGTATGTTAACAAGAAAAGAAAGAGAAATTATTATTACGAAAATGGAGAAAAATGGGTAAAACGTAACAAAAAAACATAAACAGGACCTATTATGCACCAAAGGTTTATGAACACATTTTCAGTTTTGATGTGTTGCAATGTTACTCATTTTTGAAATGACCTTCAGGATAAGAGATATTCTAATTTTTGCTTCTAGAGCCCTTTATCTTAGTTATTAAATGAAACTTCTTTAAAAAAACAGTGATTACATTCACATAAGGACTGTAATCTTTTAAATAAAACAGTAATTGATAAGTCTGAAAGTTAAAACATTTCTACTATTTTATAGAGAACATACACAAAAAGAATCAGTTAATTATTTTCAAACCTTTTCCAGCAATCTTTGTTCCCGTTTGCGTATTTAAAAAAACACATTTCGAGTTAAACCGCATTTTAAGGTATGGCATATTTCTTAAAGTAATGGCTTCTGCTTTTACTAAAACATTTGTAGTTTTTGTTCTAGTGAACGGAAAATAATAAACCTGGTATTTTTATAAAGCTAGTAAGATGGCCTATAAAGAAATCATCAAACATTTTGTCAATTTTTGGCAAAATTCACAATTTTAGGGTAGTCGGATACCTTAAGTAAATGTAGTCCGTAGTGTGAAACATGATATAGAAATTAAATAGTTTTCGCTGCCTATATATATAAAAACGTTTTTTGCAATGCTATAAATTTATTAATACGTAAGGTATAGTTAGTAAAAGAAACTGCATCTTTACAATAGAATCGAGAAAAACCGCTCTTTGGATAAATTTACTTTTATGATGATGGCGAGGCTTTGCATGAACGAGCAAAAATAGTTAAATGTGAAGATGTATTGCAAATGTTAAAGCCAATTATGAATAAAATTCCTTATGCAGAAAAATATAGAACTTTGTATGACGTTTAAAATATAAACCAAAATCAAGATGTCTATCATTTTATACAAGCTATAAAAATGATCGTAGTTTATAGTTAATCATCATGCATTGAATTAGCATCTATAATTTTGACAAGAAACGGTACTATAGACCAGAGTTTCTCAAACCTAGGGGGGCGTGTTAACCCTACAAGGGGTGCACGATCATATTGAAAAGTCAAAAACAAAAGATTATTTAAAAAATTGTTAATTTACTCAAAATAAACAAATCAAATATATTCAGACATTATAAAAAATAAAATACACACATTTACACTGATATAATGCATTTATAAATATATCAGTACTGCGCAATGTATTTTATAACTAATTTAAGCACTAAGTTAGTAATACTAAGGTAAGAACAAGTTTAATAATTTTCAGGGACCCCATGGGCTTGTCATGTAAAAAATTATATACAAAAATGAACACTTATTTTGATAATTTGTACGGTTTATAATTGATCCCTTAAATGCCGATTAAAATTTACGCGATTTGTTCCCTAATGCCACCTTTTTTAACATGTAGGCGAGCGTATATGTTGTATTGGGAAGGGGGGAGTTAGAAAAGGGATAAATAAGCAAATCTTTAAATATGTCGCAAACTCTCTGTCAAGGTCCTTTTATTGCATTCCAAAGCCTTCGGAATAGTTTTATGAATAGCAATGCACAGAAAAGATAGTACTTCGGAAAAACGTATATATACGTCTGTTGCAATTAATGAACTGGCTGAACACGAGACGTTTATATATACCGGTGGCACTTAAGAAGTTAAAGTCGTATTGTAGTTTTAGCACCAAAGTGTATTATTATTGAGCTCAATACATTATTATTGTGAGATAGGGGGTGCGAGATGAAAATTATGATTGCATATTGGGTATCAACTATTGAAAGTTTGAGAAGCACTGCTATAGACAGACAGGTTGATGACTGAGTTTATCCGAGGATAGAGCAAGACTTTCAATTTGTGAATTTTAGATCTCCTTTGAAAAGGAAATACTCAGATCGAAACATAATTACTGTCAACGAGGTAAAATCAAGTTACCGCCACCGGATTATTACCTGACTGAAATCGAAGATTTGTTATTTGGTACAACAGAAATGAGCAAACATTTTACAACTGTATAATGCATGTAGGCCACAGTTTTACAATTTGAGCAAAGAGTATAAACAGTTGTATAATTTGTACAATGGGAGTTGGTACGCAGTTTGATTAATTTAACCCTTAAGTGCAACGGGCGTGTTTACACGTCCTGCTGAGCTGGTGCCTTTAGTGCCCCTGACGTGTATACTCGTCCTTTCAATTAAAGGATTTTGCATTGTACTAGTGTGCTTAAAACTAGTCCGATTGCTGTGGAATATTATAAAATGACATTGACAACACACAGTGTTTCTAAGAATTAACTTATTTCGGAGAAAAGGTGGGGAAAAATTTGCAAAGGCATATTCCAGGAACGATGAAATTCATATAAATAAGCAGTATTTCTTATTTTTACGTTTGAGTGTGATATTTTCTTTAATTTATTTGCTCTCATTTTTGCTTACCGTGTATTATAAGAGCTTTTTTTTACGAATAAGTTTGACAATTTGGTATCTTTCTATGTTATCATTAAACTGAATGGAATGCTGATTTATGTGATCACCATGTTTAAGGATATATTGCACAACAGAAAAGTAATAATTTTTTTTATTATATTGTAATTCTAGACATTAAATTTTGTATATTTTCATTACGTTTTCTTTTTTCTTTTTTTAAAGTGAAAGTAAACAATTTTTAGGCTGAAACACACGCTTCTTCTTTCCCCCCAATGAACCACAAACAATACGCGCCTAGTGTGAAAAACGGTGGTACTGGTGGTAAATTTCTCAGATTTTCATCGGCAGTTTAGAGGTTAAAAGCATAATACGCAGCCAACAATGAAAAACCATTTCCCACATGTGCAAAAACGCTAATCTTATTCGAGCGTACGATGACAGCCTTTGGCGACAATTTTTGATTTGGCGATATCGGTTGACGATACAATAATTAGGAACCATAATTCCTTACTTAGCCATTGATTTTAGTTTTTTTTCCAATTTGATTTGATTATATTTGCCAAAAAACTTAAATTCTTCTTTTTAAATCATAATTTGAGTTAAAATCATGCATAATATTTAATAAATATCTCTTTAAATCACAACTAGCCCCAGTTTTATGCTTTAATATTTCTTTGTCTTTATATTATACACAAAAAATCTGTTTTACCACACCATTTAAAGGTCAATACAAATATCAATAATATATCATTTTGCCTCATTCCGGTTTAACTAAATCATCTTTCGAAACAAATGCACTAGATATTTCATTTTTAATGCAATGGATTAATTTGTGAACCTCCGAATATGAACCACTTCGATGGGGAGGAAATAATTAAAATTCAATTTGATCTTAAAGGATGTATTAAATTGTGGTTGAAGGAGCCAGATTCCGCAGATATTAGAAGACATCGTAAGTATAATTTATTCATTGAAATAGATCCGGTAAACATTAATTCTCCTAAATGTAATTGAAGGAATACAGAGTTTGTTTTCTTTATTATGGAAATGTATTTCAGTCATAATTATGAATTAGGGGTCTCAGTATGTTTTCGAGGTTTGCTTGAACTCTTGTATAAGAGTGAGGAACGATAAATTTAACCAGATATATTTCTATTTTAAAGAGTTGTATTTTGAACAAGATTGCGTACAAATTAGAAACAAGAATATGTTTCCTATGATCTTCCCTTCATTGTTTATAAAGAGTGATTCGTTACCAGACCGACAAACCTACAGGGTGTTTAGGGGATACACAGACGACTGAGAGTCATTCAGGTAAATAGGTTTGCAAATGCTACAGTTGCGAGCTATGGTGCTAAGAAGCAGAGAACAAGAACAGAAACAGTAACGCATTTATTTGAGAGAAAACATTTTATTGAAAGTTTGTACATAACAGGTTGTGACGGATCTATACGCGGTTCTACTAATCCCTTCATTTCGCTTTAAGGAAAATATTTATTTCAACCAACTTTCATCGAGTAAGGAAACGTGATTATGCAAATGAGGTATATTATATAAATTCTGTTTTCGCGAGTTCATGATTGGACACGTTGGAGTTGGCACGCTGAAGTTGATAGGTTGGAGTGTGCAAAAAGAAGTTAACATGTTGTTGCTAATGCCACCTGTCTGACGTAGTCAGATCGAGTCCCACGAAATTCATCATGGCATCGGGCTATATTGTACGCCTGTCGTTAACCGTAGCTTTCAGCACCATGCAGGTGACAGTACGTTTTGGCTCGGTTCCACCCCAATTTTGAGGGAGAACACCCTGGGAGTGGTCAGGGGTTTCCCACCTCTCTTCCCCTTCCACCAACCACACGAGAGGACTTGCGGCTCGACGGCTATTTAGAGTACCCCATGCCGCGAAGGCACTATACATTTACAAACATCCATGTCTTCTCCGGGATTCGAATCCAGGCCCTACGGCACAGCAGCCAGCGTCGCTAACCACTATACCGGATGGGCGACCAAGTTAACATAAAATCCGCGAGTTAGTTGTTAGTTGAAGATTGAAAAGGAGTGGAATTAGTTAATGATTACAGAGCGTGAAGCCTACAACATTGAGCAAACCGAAGAGAGCGCCTGTAAGTTTCCAGTGTAGGATCCGATGCATAAAAAGTTCAGGTACTGTGCGTTTGATTAAGTAGAAGCTAGCTTATTTGTGTGCGACGTAGTTATATTTGAGCGTATTTAAGCTGTCTTAGATTCAGTTGAGGGTCTGTAGTAGTATCCCCGTATTATAGAATCTCACCTCCACGCTCTACCATATATAATCTACCTTAATAAGAATTTTAATGTTTCTGATTAATAAATAGAATTAATAAATTGATTAGATTTAAAAACATGTCTGTGGATTATTCTGTTTCTCCCACACCTTTAGCCGGGTTTACAGGTAGACAAGAGGGTTCAGATGTATGCAGGAAACAACCGCTATCAAAAGGGGTCCAAAATAATGACCTGAAGTCACCTGGAAAGCTTGGCAGTGGCACTGCAAATAATTCCTTACGTTCTAAAAAATGCTTGGTATGTCATGTATCCTCCCGACTAGTGAGTGAGTTAATATTAACGTCGTACGGTTCAGCTACACGAGGGCTTTTGGTGACGGACCTCGTAATTTTGAACCATGGTGAAATGACGAGGAGGACACCTGAGCTGGAACCCCTCTCCTAACTCCACCATCACACTAAAGGGAGGACGTTTGAGCTCTCGACATATTTAATGTACTTCGCTCTCTTACACGGTGGGTCTTTAGTGGTAAGGAGTTCTAACTCATGAGATGCCAACCACGATCCGATACATTGACCACTAGGCTACCGTGGCCTCGTATCCTTTAGGCAGCTAAAGATTTTCTAGGAATATTGCAGAATGTCTGGAATTCCATGCAGCGTCACAGCCAGTTTTCTAGAAGACTATTGGTGCTAAATTCAAGCACCTGTTGTAGTACAATCGTTTAATAAAATATTCTCCGTCTCATTAATGTGTTGCTGTTTCTGTTCTTTTCTCTGCTGCTTCTTTGCACTATAACTTGAAACTACGGCTTTTGCAACCCGGCTTTTATGAAACTAGCTACGGCTTTTATGAAAATCTGAGCCATCTCTGTACACCATACACACCCTGCAAGTGTGTCGTTCTGTTAGAAAATATCTCTGTATTTCTTGCACTGCTTAGAAGATAAAGAATTCTTTGCTGGCAATGCATCCATGGTTTTTTGAAGTATCTAAATGATGTTTTGTCTTTCATAGGAGTTCGAAGTTCATCAAAATAGTTTTCTATTTCGAAACGAGAAATATGACATTTCGTTTTAAATGAACATGGTGAAAAATCTAATTATTTAACATTTAAAATTCGATAAATAGCTAAGAGCTGTATTAGACCGGTTTAACACGAGACAACTTTGCTCCAGTTAACTCGTTTGCTTTCACCACTCCTCTAGTGTGAAGAGATAAAAAAATTTCTTTCACACTTGGGCACCAAGTTTACTGAAAAGGGAATGTTAGACTGATCGGTACGATTATTGATTCCGAAGAAGCTTTAAAAAGCTTTTCCCATTTTCAATTTCCAATTAACTGTGTAGGAAGAGCGTAACTTCCACTAAGTCCTTTCAATTGTGTCAACTAATAGGTAGAAGATCGCGGTTATCGAGGTGAAAGAGAAAGTTGACCTTGTATGAAGGGACCTAGGTGATTTGAAAATCTACCTCCCAACTGACTGTTCCTTTTGTTATGCGCCGGACAAGTTGAGTCATGTGAAAGGGTCAAATTCTGGAGTCTCTTTTTCTTTATATAAACCCACTTAACCCTTGACTGGTAAACATTTTTTCCTAAAATGTTTCAAAGCAAGACACATTTTTTATTGCATGTAACTAAGCATAATACTTTACAGAATGAGAACATGGAAGAATTTATTTTAATATTTTGCTTTTTAAATATTTCGCGCTACTTTTTATTTTATATTTCTGTAACACAAAAAAACCCCTAAATGTTTGTCTTTTATTATGTTCTGAAGGTAATGAAGAATATTTCGCATATCTTATAAGAATTTCTCTCATTCATTCAAAAAAAGATTCATGTTAATGCCTATTTTTCAAGCCGGTGAGGGTTATGTGTATCTGTGTGCATATATATATATATATGAACACAGAGTTTGAAGCACGGTGTAGTACTAAGTCTTAAATTGTAAGCTGGACAAATATAATACCAGAGTTTTTGGACTATCTTTCCATTTTTATTTCTTTCCAAGCAGCATTTTCCTTTACAAATCCGTGCTCTCAATCGAAAATTTGCAAGTATCAAAATTCCTGTCATCAGAGAAAATTTTCCACCTTCACTTCCACAGAAATTCCTGAATAAGAAACATTTAATTAGCATGGAAAAACTGCATCTCTAACACACGCACACATACTACCTCTTATTAAGGTATCCGACTGGTTGCGACAATTTTTTTTTTAAAAAAAAGGAGATACGGGATTTTTTTGTTATTTTTAGATTTGTTTAGTGCAAAAAAAGTGTGCTAAAATTAAGAAGAGAAAAAGAAATTATAATTACTAAAATGGGAAAAAATAGGTAAAAAAGGATAAAAAATAGCATAAACGCGGCCCATTCTGCACCAAAGGTTTATGAACAAATTTTCAATTCTTTCAATCTAATATGTTGCTATATTATTCAATTTTGAAATGACCTTCAGGATAAGAGATATTTTTTTTACAAAAACTAGAGCACTTTATCTTGGTTACTATATGAAAATGCTTAAAAAGACAGTGATTATATTCACATAAGGGTCTGTAAATTTTGTAATAAAACAGGGAATAATACATCTGAAGGTTAAAACAATTCTACTATTATACAGAAGTTACAGAAAAAATTTCAGTTAATTATGTTCAAAACTTTTTTTAGCAATTGCTGACCCCGTTTGATTATTTTCAAAAATCACATTTCGAGTAAAACGCGTTTTCAAGTATCACATCTTGCTTAAAGTAATGGCATCTGCTTTTACTAAAACATTTGTAGTTTTTGTTCTAGTAAACGTAAAATGATAAACTTGGTATTTTATAAAGCTAATAAGATAACCCATAAAATAAAATCATAAAAAAAATTGTCAATTTTTGGCAAATTTCACAGTTTTAGGGTAGTCGGATACCTTAACTCAGTAATAAAATTAAAAATATGTGCAAATATAAGATAGATAGAAGAAAATATCACAACCCGTACGGCATAAGGATGAATCGGTTAAGGGGTTAACCTATCAAAGTTGTGCTTTGGATGTCGAATTTGACAGTACACATAATTCGTCAGTGAATATAATAGTCGCTTGTATGGCATTAGCATGAGGACTAAATTTGCATTGTCTGATAAAATAAAAAAAGAGTTTTCCATCTCGTATCAAGAACCGATACAGCACTCTCAGATAAACTTGAATTTCTTTAACATTAAAAGGAAGTGAAAATTTTAAATTTTATATGTTATGCCTTTTTTACTTCTAAATTACTTCTATCTTCGAATTTTTTTTTAAATTTCATTTTCCATTAAAATTAATGCTTCTTTCAATGTCTTCATATTAATTAGTTATCTTTCAATTTTTGAATAAAAATAATAAATTAAAACATATGATTCTGTCAATTTAAAAATAATAATAATCCACAGCTCTAAATTAATTAAAAATATTAGATTAAGCGCACAATCATTTCTTCTTCAGGGAGAAGAATATTCTGTGCTTCTTCAGATATTTTTTTGTTTGTTTTGATTTAAATACGATGCTTAAATTATCTTAAAAACGCAATTTCATTTAAGCTTGTAATGAATTTCAAACGCAAATTGACAGATACACACATATACAATTATCCTAGATGTCGCAGTAAATTTTGAATTTAGTACGGTATTAGAACGCTAGAGTATGGAAAGTTCGGCAGTCCAGTTAACTTGACCACATCCTTGTAATTCGAAAAATTTCATGATACAGAAAGAAATTATTACTACTTTCACAGTTAATGAAAAGATGTCGAAAAGTGATGAAGATGTTAACTTTGAGGACTCCACAGAAACTCTTAATATACCACATAGTGGGGGACTGAAGGCTGTCGAAACCTTGTGAGGGATCTGTACGGTTTTTTACTAATCCTCGACAAATTTCTTTTAAATTTTATTTATTTCAACCAATCTCCACCGGGAGCCAAAGCGTGATTTATGCAAATGAGATATTTTATATAAGTTCGGGTTTAGCGAGTTATCGAGGAGGATGAAATGAAATGAGTAATAGTTGTCAAGTGAAGAAGTAGGTTTTGTAAAGTGAATCGAACCATCGGGAATCCAACTTGCAGTTGTTGATAAAATTAGTCCGTAGAAAAGCTACGAGAAAAGCTGAAGATAGATTTTGTATATTAAAGAAGGAATTCTAGCTTTGATCCGATCCAATCAAGATCCAAGTAACCTACAAGACGAACCTGCCGTAGTTTAAGAAATCAGGTTGGTGTTTCAAGAATTGTAATTACGTATACGTGTGTAGTTGTAATTGTATACGCTTATCCTTCGTGGATTCAGTTTAGATTTCGTAGTTCCGCAATTAGTGACCCCTTCTCATTCTCCACTGTATTTTATTGTTCTTATATTTGAATAGTGTACATGACCTTCCTAGATTAAGAAAAATTAATAAATATTGTTATTTGTAAATGTATCTTGTGAATTCGTTAACTCGCTTACACATTTAAGTATAAGTAAAACTAGACGAGATGAGGATAATGTTAGGGGAGGTTATAATACACGACAACCTCCCTTCAGTATTTTGAACAACAAGGTGCTTCGGTAATGGATTTACTGTTCCTTCAATAAGTTCTTGATGAAGCAGTGAAACAGAGTCCAGTACAGAAGATAAAAGGACAACACACATTTCTTTAAGCAAAAGCACACACACACAGTCAGTTTTTGCAAAGTCGCCGCCTACTTATTGTTCTTTATAAACAGCTACATGCTTCCATAAAGTGTTTTTCTGAAATTAAAGTTATTAAATACTATGTATTCGTTGATTTTAATTTTCATGTAGTAAACCAGCGTTTCTCAAATTGTGGGGCGCGCCCGCCTAGGGGGGCGTCATAACTCTACGAAGGGGCGCAAGCAAATTAAAATGTCAAAAGCAAAAAAAAAAAAAATTCAAAAATTATTAATTTACTGAAAGTAAACAAACAAAGTACATTCTGACATAAAAACAAAATACACATTTACACTCTGATATAATACACTTATAAATGTATCAGTACTGCACAATGTATTTTATAATAGTTTAACAATAATAAGTTAAAAACAAGTTTAATAATTACTAGTGACCCCATGGGCTTGTCACGTATAAAATTATATACAAAAGTTAATTTTTACATTGATAATTTGTTCGGCTTATAATTAACCCCTTTAACTGTCAATTAAAAGCTATACTATTCGCTCCCCAATGCCACTGTTTTCCACCTAGGCTCACGTATGTGATGTATTGGGGTGTGTGGAAGAAAAGGAATAAAAATAATCAAATCCTCTGATATAAGCAAATCTTTCGCAAATACTGTCAATGTCTTTTTATTGGATTCTAAAGCATTTGGAATAATTTTATGGATAGTACACAGAAAAGATTATACTTTGGAAAGACGTATATATATGTCCGGGTCAATTAAGACTTTGGCTGAGTGAGGCGTTTATATACGCCAGTGACACTTAAGAGGTTAAAGTTGTTCTGTAGCCTTAGCATCAAAGTATAGTTGTTATTCAATACATTGTTATTGTATGGAGGGAGGGGTGCGATGAAAATTATGATTGAATATATATATATTGGGTCGCAAATATATAAAGTTTGAGAAGCACTGTAGTAAATGATCCACGCCTTCATATAATGCGTACTTTTGCTTTGTTTAAGGGTATTTTGGCAATCTATTTTCCGTATTCTCAAGCAAATAATACATACTCCAGTACAATGAGTGTTCTGAGAAAACACTCGTATATTTATGCGTTTTTAATCCCATTCTCGATAACCCAGTATTTCCATAAACTCGTCCACTCTTTGGTCTTTGGGACTCTAACTGTGTGTCTAGGAAACAAAACTTATTTACCAAAATTCAGATTCATGCAAGAAATTATACATGAATAAAATCTATTATTTATCATCAATATCTATTATTTATTCTGCTTTATTGAATAATGCAAATTTTTTAAAGACAAATTAGATTTAAATATCAGAACTTTATTGATAAAGTAATGCACATCTTTTTTTTTCTATAAATAAACACTTAATCACTTTTTATTCTAAGACATGATCGGTTAAAAAATTGGAAATTTATGAATCGTATAGAATGTTTTTTCCCATATGGAGTTAAAGAAATATCCCATATTTAAAATAAAAGATAATGAAATAATTATTTAGCCCCTGAGGAACCACCGCGTATATATACGTCTCGCTATTTCGGTGCATTAAGTGTCGCGGACGTATAAATACGTCTTTCTGAAATGTGATTATTTTTCTTGCTCTGCTATCCTTGCAAATATTCCGAAGGATTTGAAATGCAATAAAATGACCTTTACAGTGACTGCGAAGGATTTACTTATTTCAGAGGATTTGCTTATTTATTCCTTATTCTCCCCATATGTGGCCGTGGTAGCCTAGTGTTCAAGGTATTGGATTGTGGCTGGCATACCATGAGTTCGAGTCCAGTACCACTAAAGACCCGCAGTACAGTTTACCACCCTGTTCAAATAATCACGCATTAATTATGGCCAAATTGATCTTTAATTTAACAATTATTTAAACATATACACTCGACATCACAAAACGGAACGACACTTAACAAAATCTCACAGAGTTCTGATCTTCTGCGCAACTCGTTTTGCGCAGCTCACAAATTCCCTCTTCAAATTCCCATGGGATTATTTGACGGCCGATCTAGAATGATGATTTAAGGGATTCTAACTCCTGCCGTGTAGGGGAGCGATGCATGTTAAATCTGTCGAGGGCTCAAACGTCCTCCCGTTGCTATGCTGTGGTTGTTAGGAGAGGATGATGCCAGCTCAAGTGTCATCCGCGTCACTTGACCATGGTTCAAATAACGCGGTCCGTCGCCAAAAGCCCTCGTGTAGCTGAACAGTGCGACGTTAATATTCACTCACTCACTCACTTCTCCCTAGTACAACGCATACTTACATCTATGGGAAAAATGGTGGCACTGTGGAGCGAATCACGAAATTTTTATCGGAAGTTAAGGGGTTAAATTATATTGATGGCAAAAATATGCTTATTTTATAATTGGATTAAATATTTACTCTAGATATAATCGAGAGAATGGATAAATCATGTAAAACTTTCTCATGCTAAATCAATAGAGATTTTGAAAACCAGATATATTGGCTCTTAAAGAATAATCAAATTATGGAAATTTCAAATTATCGGAGCATTAATTGCATTTTTATGGTACTACGTTGCCAATGTAAATGAAAAGATATCGTCAATTCAAAAATGTCAGCGAATGTTGTCATTATTATTATTATTATTATTATTATTGCGTTAGCGAACGGTGGCGGAAGCGGTCTCTACTATTTTCTGTATGTCGAAGTATTTGGCGATGTCTTTTGATTTGACAAAATTAATCAAATGTATAATACATAAGTACATACTAACATACCATTTTTAACATTATTTACGGACACTGAAGCTTCGAATTCCTTACCATTAAAACTAGTTTTTTTAAATTCTATGTATAAAAAGGAATCCAAAGTATAAAAAAAAAATCTCTACAACATTCTCCCGATTAATGGAGCTTTAAGAGAAATTTTTAAAAGAACTTTATTTTCATTAGAAATTAGACTGAAGTCCTTCATCAGTTATTTTATAATATAATAATAATTAAAGAAATCATTATTTCCCCAACCTATTCTATTCCACTTGGATTGGATACAGATATTCCACCATAAGAGGTAAGTATTTGTTCAAAATGGAAGAAATATTTAATGATTAGTACAATAAATACTGTCATAAAATTCTTCCATGGCATGCAAGTCAACACTTCAGTCAAATTATGGTTTATAGAGTTAACATTCATCAAAGCATTGTAAATAAACTTCTCTATTTTAATCGCATATACCGCGCAAAATTTGCCCACGCGAGAGAGTCAACATATTTTGATTAACTTAGTGAGATTGACACTCGAAAACAGGTTATACCCTTTGTTACCGTAAGGTTTATATGATCAAATAATCCATGAGATATGCATATGAAGAATACGAAATCTCTTTAACCGGCTTGTACTGTAGAGCCTCCAAGACAATGCCTAGTTGGATTTCATATTTTGACAAGCGTATAAAATTATCCTCCATTGTTTACTAGTTAGAATTCACTTTTATCGTTATTGTCTGCTGGGAAAATAATGAATTCTGGAAGGCGTCATGCATATTTATGAGTGTACTAGAGTGTATTGTGCGACACATCGAGAAACGTTGGTTTATAATGAGCGCCGTGATAGCTAATTGGAAAGAATGCAATTTTAGCTTGGCCCACTGTGAATTGGTACGGATAGTTAATGAAAGTCCCCTGACTTTGAAATGTAAGAATTTTGAAAAGAAATTAACTCTTTTTTATTGTTTTCTTTATTTATTCAAAAGGGATTTGGAAGCATGAAAAATAAGAAATTTCGAAGATGTTTTTAAATTTAATATCTTGTCAAAATAAGACAGAATGGTAAAACATGTGTATATTGACTGAAATAAGATGTATCCAAGGAACAAGAAGTCTTAAAATTAATAATTTTTTATTTTAATTAAAAACACTTAATTTTCACCCTTTTTTTTTACTTTTTCTTAGCTAATATTAATATATGAATTTTTAAAAAACTCATTTAATCTATAAAAATTATTATATTTTAAGTTAAATTATTTAAATTAATTTAAACTTATTTTAAAATTTATATTATTATTTAAAATTTTACGGAATAAGCTTATTTTATTTACTTAATTGAAACTTATTTAAACATTTAAGTTACTTAATTAAAACTTTTTTTGCACCTATTTAACTTATTCCTTAATAATTTAACATTTTCACTTTTATTTAATTAACAAATAATTATAATTATTATATAATTTTATTTATTTAATAACTTTTAATGAAGTTATTTAAAAACATTCATTTAAAAAAATCACGTGACAGAAAAATATTAAATTATCAATGTCCAGTTTTTTTCTAAATTTTTGAATTATAAATGATATTTGTTATAATATTTTCGAATGTCTACTTATTAATGGGGTTTTTCTTAGCATAATATTCTTATAAGATTATTTTATATTATTATACTGCTATTGACTTCACAGTTATACAGAAGCTATTATATTTCGTGTTTATGGCATAAAATTTATACCCGTTTTTGATCAAACTATTTTTTCCGTCATATAATATACTTCATAATTTTGTAGCTTTATTGGTCACTAATGCGAGTCAGTTTAGTTTAATTAGTAGTAAATATGAGACAAATATAATTCAGAATATATTCCAACCTACATTTTATTTACAGCACAATAACTAACTGAAATTTTTTATTCTATTGCCAGAAAACATTTTACATTAGCCAAGAAATAAATTACAAAATAAATCGTCTGCTAAAAACTATTTAACAAATTAGAATAATATTATTATTAAAATATTAAAACATAAATAATTTTTTAATTAACAATCAATTAACAAATAATCAAATAATTAATAACTAATAAACAATAAATTAAAGTTCATTTAAATCATATTTTTAAATATTAAAAAATGTTTTCCATTTTCAATGAAATCGTCTGCCAAAAGGAAGGTAAGAGTTAAATTTCCTCTACAATTTTATCTAAAACACATTAACACGAAAAGATTGTTTGGATGAAAATGTTATTTATTTATTTCGTGTTTATAAGTTTTAAAATATCTAATTGAAAAGTACAACTTTCAAAATATAACACACACAATAAAAAATATAAATTACTAATTTTAATATTTTTATAAACTATAATAAAAATTTACGTATAACGTTGTTATCCAAAATGATCTGAATAAATTGAGAAAGAGATTTATTTCTAAGTTAAATTGCTGAAAAATAGAACCTATTCTAACAAAAGATTTTACAAAGTAAACATTTTATATATAAAAAAAGAATTTTGAATCTATTTATAAAAGTTTTTCCTGTTGTTGTCGAAACTAAAAACTTGAAAGTGTTGAAATCGTTTTAAAAATATATTACAAATCAACAGTAACAATATTGTGGATTTTGAGACATTTTATATTTTAATGTTATCTTTAAAAGGCAAATATTTGCTCATTAATGCTATTTTTTACAAATAAAACTTCTATATTCTGAGAGGAATGGAAATATTTATGTGTATTAAATTTTATATAAAATTTTTAAAATAAATCTTTTACTTGGTTTTTTTTTGCATTAATTGAATTTTCAACAACATCTTACAGGTTAGCAGAAAACATATTTATAGAGACAACACTTAAATTAATCAATACGAGTATTTCTAAAAATGCGAATGTTTGTAGTTTATTAATCGCCTTTTTAAAACTATTACGGTTGCAGAATCTTTATCAAGATTATTATTAAAAAAATATTGTTTTCTTTAAAACTTCCCTTTAAAATATTGTTCTATATTTTAAGGAAATAATTTATGAAATGGTTTGATACTTACGTATTATACCGTCGATTAATTTCACCAAATCAAAATACATCGACAAATTCCGCGATATATAGCCAAAATTAGAATCAAATCCCGCACACATTCGAGCACAGTAACATTAACGATAGCAGCATTTAGCGACATTCTTTGAGTGGGTCATGTCTTTTCAGTTTGCAAAATTGATAGACAGTAATATATTTAAGTATCAATGGTTTATATTAAATCAAATATATATGAAAGTTATTAATAACTATGATTTTTACTTTTTCATATTAATTTGTCTTGTTTAAGCAATAAAGAGAAATTGCGATTTAAGAAAAATTATCAATACGGAAGAAACCCCTGTATTTTTTCCTCTAGTCTCTAATAATTTTTTAGGCATGAGGTCTATTTTTACTTTAAACATACAATGTAATTCAAAAGCTTAGCAATTTTTGCTAAGGATCGACAACAAATAAAATTGCATGTGTTCAAAGATCACAGAACTTTTCCTTACATAAATTATATTTTTATATTATTAAACTAAAGTATATTTTTTAAAATTCTTCATTTGAAAAGTTTTGTGCCTTATTTCAGATATTTATAATTAAAGCCCTGTCCTCCTATCACATCAAAAACAATTCATACATATTTAATTTTATATTAGAACATTTATATAACTAATTCTTTTGACACATTTCTTGAATATCTAATAGTTCAATGAATATATTGTTAAGTTTGACAAGAGATAATGTTACAATACCGTTTTAAAATACTTCAGATCATGAATAATTATCTTGGTTCTTAGCCACAATGAACACTAAATTTATTTAAATTTGCATAAGAATTTTATTTCTCTGAAATCTTTTACATACCAATTAAGTGTGAAGAATACGACGATGAGTCAACATAAGAGTCATTTAACCTATATTAGCAACCTTCGGCTTATAACCTTTAATATTATTAACCTCACAGTAAAAGAAAATGAAGTAGATGTCATTGCAATTTAAAGTTAACGCGGCCCACTGCTCAAAATTACGAGGCACTAAGTTAAAATTTAACTTAAGGAGCACTTTTTTTGGAAATACATACATTTTCAGCTAAATAAACACTTTTTTTATTTGAAATGGAGCATAGAACTACGAATTCAAGTACAATTTTGGATACATTGGGAATTTTGAGTGAAATTTTAGTGAAAAATTGCAGTTACGGTAAGGCTTGTATTGAGAATACTAATTAATATATTCGAATAATATTTATACAGTACATAAATTATATCATTATCTGTGCTTAGAGCTATAAAATTTGTGATGCTTTTGAAAAGTTTCTGAAATATGTCATTTTTTATGCCAGAACTCAATTTTTTTCAAAAAACTAAGGTTATTTTCTCACAAAAAACGCAATAAAATACATAAATATATACACAGAGATTAGATTATAATCTATACTGGAGATAAAACTAAATAAAACAGTTTCTGAAAATTTAAATTCAATATCTTATAAAGAAATCCTGTAGTAAACTTTACCATGAAGCAAAAAATTGCAAAACATAGTTTCTCAGAAAATGCGTTTAAAGATTTTAATGTGGTATAAAAAATTTTCTACTAATTGTACATTTTTTAAACTCACCATATTTATGTGTCAAGATCTCTTTAGCTTCATGTTTAACTAATTCGGACCTTTTTAAAAATCTTTTGCTGTTTTCTGGAGAGTTTTATAGACTATAACAATTGTTGTTTTTAGTGATATTTTGATGAAAAATTGCATTTACAGAAAATTCTAATGAATGTATTCAAATAATATCTATAAAGTACGTGAATAACATCTTAATATGTGTTAGAAATTAAAAAAATTGTTATACTTTTTAAAGTTTTTTTAATTATGCCAAATGTTATGCAAAAACAAGATTTTTTAAAAAATTAATGATTTTTTTTCAAAAAAAGCAATAAAGTATGTAAATATATACACAAAGCTTAGATTTTGATTCATAACACAGATATAACTAAATAAAATATGTTCTGAATATTTCAATTGAATATCTTAAAAATATTTTGAGTAGGGATCTACTTCCGGTTTTGTTAATTCCATTTCCGGTTTACTAATTATGCTATAACTTTGCTTCTAAATATTGCAGAAATAAGAATATAGTGTTTATGGAATCTAAAATGTATGGGCTATAAAATAAAAACATAAAAGCGATTTCGAAAATTTCCCCAAAACGACGAATTTTGGGTAGTCACATACCTTAACTCTCTCATCACAATTAATATAAGAAATAGAAATAAATTAAGTTAAAGTTGCATAAAAATTAATTCGCTTTCAAAAATATTAAATTAATTAAAACACTCAATAAAAAAAATAAAAACTAACCGATCTTCCGCAGGGCGAGATTTCGGTTGAACAGGGGAAAGAAGAATAGTTAATTGGATAGAAAAAGAACATAAACAGTTTCACCTTTGGGAGAAGGAACAGAGGGCTCTGCGTAGCTCCGGTCAATTCCCTTTATTTAAAATTAATACTATTTTTCTGCCGATCTCAAATTTGTTGTCAGGTGACTTTTTTTCACAGATGTATACATAATTTTAATAAATAGTAGGGAAGATACGCGTGAAAGAATCTGGTTTAAGCTGCTTTTTATCCATTTAATCTCAAAATTAATCTTAAAGCACATAAACTAAATAAAGATAATGCTAAAACAATTGGCTAGAGGTGGACTGAAGGGTGGAGTAGGGGGATTCGAACCCCGGTACCCTTTTAGAGGTACACCCACTTTCCAGGACAGTTGTGCCCGTAACTGCCAAGCCGGTTTGTGCAGTGATTCCATAACCTTTGACATGAAAATGGTGCACATCATATCATCAGCAACGGCCTATAAAAGCCATCGCTAAATCTGACTACGCACATTATGTTCCTTTAGTGTCTTCACTTTGAATGTTTGTCCAATCACCACACCTTAGAAGAGTTTCTTTATAAATTAATTGCTTTTCTAGATTTAATTCAATGAATGAGTTGTTTATGATTAATGTTTATTTTAATGGATATAAAAGTTTTAATTCTAATTACTTCATTTCTCATGGCAAATACAGTGAAATACGTTTAACGCGGAGAGGTTTAAAGTATCCGACTACTTGCGAAAACTTTTTTTTAAAAAAATAGAGATATGGAGATTCTTTTGTTGTTTAGGAAAAATATGCTTAAATTAAGAATTAAAAAAGAAATTATTGTTACTAAAATGGGAAAAAATGGGTAAACATTGACAAAAAAATAAGATAAACGTGGCCCATTCTGTACCAAAGGTTTATACACAGATTTTTAATTTTTCAATTCTGATGTGTTGTTATGTCATTCATTTTTGAAATGACCTAGGATAAGAGATATTTTAATTCTTACAAAAATTAGAGTACTTTATTTTTGTTATTACATGAAATTGCTTTAAAAATAGTGGTTATATTCACATAAGGGGCTGTAAATTTTGTAATAAAACAATGATTGATAAATCTGAAAGTTAAAACACTTCTACTATTATACAGAACATAACACAAAAAAAATTCCGTTAATTACTTTCAAAACTTTTTGAGCAATCGCTGACCCCGTTTGAGTATATAAAAAAACCTCATTTCGAGTAAAACGCGTTTTAAAATATGACATCTTGCTTAAAGTAATGACATCTGCTTTTATTTAAAAACTTGTAGTTTTTATTCAAGTGAACGGAAAATAATAAACTTCATATTTTTATAAAGCTAATAAGATGGCCTATAAAATAAAATCATAAAAAAATTTGTCAATTGTTGGTAAAATTCACAATTTTAAGGTAGTCGGATTCCTTAAGACGAAATATCTTTTCTTCTTCTTTAGCACGACAGCCCGGGGTGGACCAAGCTTTCCTCAGAACATTCCTCCATCTTGTCCTCCGGGAGGAGACAGTTCTCCAATTGGTCACTTTCAGCACTTTAAAATCTTCTTCCACACAATCAGTCCATCTCAGCTTGGGTCTCCCTCTGGGTCTGTTCGAGATGGATTTATAATTAAAGATTCTTGATGTCATAGATGAGGATCCATTCGACACACATGTCCCGCGAATCTCAAGCGGCATATTTTGATGTAGTTGACGATGTCAGCTTCCCCTTAAAGAGTCTGTTGAGTTCAAAGTTGTACCTGTGTCTCCAAATTCCGTTATCATTCACAGCCCCAAAGATCTTCCTCAGGACTTTCCTTTCAAAAATAACAAGTTGATTTATCTGGTCTTTGTTAGAGTCCGGGTTTCACATCCATAGGTGAGAACAGGTCTTATAATAGTTTTATACAAAATAATTTTTGTAGATCTTTTTATCAATTTCGATTTTGAAAAAGTTCCAAGGCCAGAAATATCTTTTAACACGAAATAATACAACAGTCCCGACAAACAACTATGAATTTTTATGCATTTTTCTCTTAACACGAAACGAAAATCGTTTAACACGAAAGGATTTCCCTTTTGGGAAGGAACAAAATACGGAAAACACTAGAAGTGTGTGAAATGAGATAGAGAGGTGTGTTCACGTTATTCCTCTGTTTTAAAAGGAATCTCCTACCGTATCATTCGGAAGGATTCGTTGCAGTAGATGATGAGGATTTGTGTACAGCCTCAATTATGACAGACAAATACATTTTGGAGTTTGTGCAAATCTCAAAAGAATATCCTTGATACTGATTCCAACAACGAAATGAAATAAATGTAATGCAGATTCATTTTTTACGTCATCCAAAACGAGGAGCATCATGAAAATTACGCCCAGTTATTTAGACGCACATTCCAATGGTGAAATAAATAACAAAATTGACAACATCAAACAATTTGCTGACAACTTGTTGCTAGAAAAGACAATGCAAAAAAAAATATCAAAATATTTCCCCAAAACTCAAAAATATTTTTTTCTCAAAAAATTTGAAAATTTTGTATTAAATTTTATAAAATTCTTGAGAATGTTTTTGTTTCATTGATTTTTATTACATACATACATTTTGTTCAATAAATGGTTTTTTTGTTGCAATATCCTTTAACACGAACACATATTTCAGCCCCCCCCCCCCAGTTTCATGTTAAATTATTTTCATTGTACTTTAAGAAATTAGAAGTGTGATAATCTAACAATTAATTATTAACCTTTACCTTTTTCCCCATCAACTTTATATAAGTAATAAGTTCCTTATTCAAATTTAGAGAATTGAAAATTTGTAATCTGTTATGATTTTTTTTTTAGTTTCATGACTGTTATAATAGCCAATTATTCTTATTAATTTTTCAAATACACATTTTCAGATTCTTAAATTAGTGCGTATTCTGTTAAAAGTGGAGTTATTAAAAATAAAAAGGAAGAAAAAATATTTTTTTTTTTGTAATGAAAGCTCTGCTAGTTAATTTTAAAATATTCTCTAAGTCACAGAGAACAATTCTAGCACTAACGAGCTTTTTCAAAAAATAGCAGAAACTTTCTAGTGTTAAACTAAGTGAGTGGG
This sequence comes from Trichonephila clavata, assembly GCA_019973975.1. NCBI lineage: Eukaryota > Metazoa > Arthropoda > Arachnida > Araneae > Nephilidae > Trichonephila > Trichonephila clavata. Next base: position 29,102 of record BMAO01021770.1, read on the forward strand.
CATTAACGACGCACTGTTCATCTACACGAAGGCTTTTGGTGACGGACCTCGTAATTTTGAACCATGGTCAAGTGACGATGACGACACCTGAGCTGGCACCCCTTCTTCTAAATACCACACCTACGGGAGGGGATATGAGCTCTCAACAGATTTAATGTGCATCGCTCTCCTACACGGCGGGTCATTAGCGGTATTGACTTGAACGCATGACATGCCAGCCATGATACGTTACCTTGACCACTGGGCTAGCACAACCCTAGTAGAAAACAGCAAATAAGTACAATATTTCAGTAAACATAATTTTAAAAAAATGTTGTGAAGCTTTATTTTCAAAAAGAACGGCTTCGATTGACAATAACCCAAACAAAAAAAAATTACAAATTACAAAAGTGAAATTTTTGAAACAGCTATTATATAGTACGGTATTACAATTTAGTACCGAATTTGCTGTAAATGTAGTTCGAGTCCCGCCATTAAGATCTCAATAAATAAAATAAATAAAAAAAGAAACTCTTTTAAGATTTTTTTAAAGGAAAGTAAAATAAATAAAAATTCAAAGAGAAAACACAGATGCAAAGTCTAGCACTGATACAGATGTTTTTTTCCTGTCTTATCTCAGAAACATGTTTCTTCTTGCCATTTGGGAGAGAAAAAAATCATTTTTCCAAAAAAATTTCCAGAAGAAAGCGAAAAAGATTAAACATAGGAAACTACAGCATAGTAGTACCCTACACTTCGTTTCAAATTTTATAGGAATCACCTTTTTTTAAAGTACTACATTCATGTCAGTCATTTGTGTTTTATTTCTGAGAATAAATTTTACGGAACAAATTACTTAACTCAGAATCAAGATAGAACTTTCCCTTAATATTTCTAATATTTTATTTACTTCAGAGTTTTTATCTAAACCTTAAACACACACGCTTTAATTTTGTGTGTATAAACTTTTGTGCGAGTAATTTTAAATGCATGGCAATATCAATGCTATATTTTACGTTTTTTACTTATGAGTTTTCATTCAAATTCTCGTATAAAATTGATTATGGAGAAGCTTTATTTATCTTGAGAAAAAGACCTCTTTATTTTCAATTTAGTGTGAACTGAAATTATTTTGAAAACTGTGTTCGAAAAAACTATTTTATATTAATATATAATGAGAATGGTTAATTGCATGCAATATCACACAGAAGAGATTATTAGTGTGTTTCAGAATAAAAATAATGAAATATATATATTTACAGTGGACCCCAAAAGTGTTCGTACACTTGTAATTTCCTATAAAATTTAATGTTTTCGACTAATAAAAAATAATATATTGGAATTGTAATTTTTTACTGATATCTGCAACTTGTTCTTAAAAGAGTGACATAATTAATTTTTTAAAAATGATATAACTAATATTTTAAAAAATTAATAATCTAAAAGCTATTAAAAAATTACGCCACAAAAGTCTTCGTACACCTAACAAAAATCTCAACTTAGCTTTAAATATTTTATTTCTTTCTTACTTTAGTACTTAGTTGGATATCTTTTAGTGTCCACAATAACTTTTAAATGTTTTGGTATAGATTTAATCAGTTTTTTGTGATTTTTGCATCAGTTTTCCTCCATGCTTCTGTTATTATTGTTTTCACTTCCCATATGTCATGTTTTCTTTTTTTTTAAATAAAATTCTCAACAAATATGTTCTACTCGGCTAAATAAACTAATTGAGGAGGTTTTTTCAGATTTTTGGACAGTAAAAGAGACACCAGTGTCATACATTGAGAGAAGTGCGCTTGGTGTAATTATAATGTCAAAAAATGAAGTGGTCTCATATATCCAAATTTTGGGTGGATAATTTAAAACTCCTCGAAAATATTTAAATATAGCTCATGATTCACAATACCAAAAAAAAAAATTACCTAATTTTAAAGTCGATTTACACCCCACGCAAGAACTTCTCCACCTCCATGCTTTAACATGGAGGTGGAGGAGTTCTTGTTCCACATAAATTCATGGTATTAAGTTCCTCATTTTTTCATTTACAAATTATTATATGCCCATAAGAACCAAAAATGTTCAATTTTCCGTCATCCGAATCAATTTGCTGTCAATTTTAAATTTTCTGAAACCTAATCCCAAGAATCAAATTGGATCAATGGACCATGGAGATGGAAGTGTTCTTGCGTAGAGGTGTAAATCGGCCCCAAAATTAGGTAATTTGGTATTTTTCGATTGTATTATGAATCGTCAGTTCTATTTAAATATTTTAAAGTGAATTTTAAATTATCCGGTGAAAATTTGGATATAGGAGACTACTTCATTTTTAACAGGATAATGACGCCAAGCGCTCTGCTCTCAATGTACGCTCCGCTGGTGTCTCTATAACTGTCCAAAATTCTGAAAAAAACCTCCTCAATCAGTTTATTTAGCACAGTAGAACATATTTGGTGAGAATTTGATTTAAAAAAAAGAAACCATGACATATAAACACATGATGGGAAGTAAAAACAATAATAACAGAAGCATGGAGGAAAACTGATGCAGAAATTACAAAAAAACTGATTAAATCTATACCAAAACATTTAAAAGTTATTGTGGACCCTAAAAGATAGCCTACTAAATACTAAAGTAAGAAAAAAACACAATATTTAAAGCTAAGTTGAGATTTTTGTTAGGTGTACGAAGACTTTTGTGGCGTAATTTTTCAATAGCTTTTTGATTATTAATTTTTAAAAATAATAGTTATATCATTTTTAAAAAAATAATTATGTCATTCTTTTAAGAAGAAGTTGCAGATATCATAAAAAAATTACAATTACAATATATTAATTTTTATTAGTCGAAAACATAAAATTTTATAGGAAATTGCAAATGTACGAACACTTTTGGGGTCCATATATTTTTTTTAAAAATCGAACAACGGCTTTCTAGAATTAATTAATCTAGTTTTGAAAAACTTTTTAAGTATACTTAATTAAAAGTTAGATTAAAATAATTCGTAATAAATATGAAGTATTTTATCGTGAATTAATTATTTGGCTTTTTCATACATTTCATTAATAACACAAGTATACCATTTCCGTCGACTAAAAATCGTCTGCATTTCTTATTTTACTCAATAACAGTATTATTGTAATGGTGAAAAATGTGTTGATTAATTAAAAAGTTAGAAAATTTTTTAATGTTGCTTAGGAATGATTATATATATATATATATATATATATATATATCAAGTAAATGTACATGATAGGCATACAAATCAGATTTTAATGCTATTTGTGTGTAAGTTCTTTCTAAAATGAGACTTATGTGGAAAAAAATATAGTTTTTTCTTAAAATGTTTTACATTTGAATAATATTTTAATATATCTTACTATATCTTGCATAGACATATATTCTTCGTTTTCAAATTAATTGCTTTACAATGCTATACAAATGGTGGACATTCTTATATTAACCCAAATTTAAAGGGCGTAATTGTATGAAGTTCTTTCAATTTTTATTAAGAAATGAGTGAAACCCATTTAAGAGAGATGTTTAGTAAAATATTCCGATATTTCCTTTGAATATTTAAATACAGAAATAAATTTGATTTTCTTAAAAGAATTAAATTTTTAAAATTAATTTAGTTAAAAAGAAGTAACAAAAAATAAAAATCATAACGTAAAAAAAAGTATTTTAATTTTACTTATGAGTGTTTTGAAAATATTGTTATATAAGGTAGTATTTTCCATGAGCATAAGTACAATTGAAATATACATATATTTTAAAGAGTTCAATTTAAAACCAACTAAAAATAATAACGTAGCAACGAATTTAGTATAAGTGACACATACATACATAACTGTAGATTAAAAATGAAAGTTTAAATCAACAGGAAGTTTAAGGTATCCGACTACCCTAAAATTGTGAATTTTGCTAAAAATTGACAAATTTTGTATGACTTTATTTTATAGATCATCTTATTAGCTTTATAAAAATACCAAATTTATTATTTTCTGTTCAATAGAACAAAAAGCGCAAATGCTTTAGTGAAAGCAGATGCCGTTACTTTAAGCAGAATATATATGTCATACTTTAAAACGCGTTTTACTCGAAATGTGTTTTTTTTAAATTGCTCGGAAAGTTCTGAAAATAATTAACTGGATTTTTTTGAAGTATGTTCTCTGTATGATAGTTAAAGTGTTTAAACCTTCAGATTTATCAATCACAGTTTTATTATATAGAAAATTTATAGTTCCTCATGTTAATATAATTAATGTTATTTTAAGTAATTTCATATAATAACTCAGATAAAGTGTTCTAGTTTTTGTAAAATTAAAGTATCTCTCTTATCCTAAAAATCATTTCCAAACTGAATAACATAGCAACACATCAGAGAATTGAAACTTTTCTTATTATCTTTTGGTATAAAATGGTCCCGTTTGTGTTATTTTTTGTAAATTTTTACCACCTTTTTTCCCATTTTAGTAATAATAATTTTTTTGTCTTCTTAATTTTAGCATATTTCTCAAAAAATGTACTAAACAAATCTAGAAACCACAAAAAATCCCCATAGCTTCATTTTTTAAAAAAAAAAATTGTTATAAGTAGTCGGATACCTTAAACATAGGTATCATCACGATAACATTAGAAAGTAGACATTGGAAAAACATTAGAAAATAGACATTGGAAAAACATTAGAAAATAACGATTAGGAAATAGGCGGCATCATAAAGTAACTTATTTTTTAAAAAAATTGTTGAGGGAATTTCACAGATAAATAAAGTAAGCATAAAGCTTCATTTTATAAGTAAAAAAAAAAGAAGAATTAACTTTTCTAAAATATATGACACAAACAATCTCTCCCTATTAATTAATCAGCTTTAAAAATGACTAAATTTCAATTAATTGATTTACGTTTTTAAAAATGGCAGTTAGTTTTCAAGAGTAATGGAGGTCGTATATAAATTCCAAAATACGTGGATACTTACTATGAAATATCAGAATGTTGTTCGGTATAAAAGTAATTTACCAATTAGTTTGTTAATTATGAAAACTGAATAAAGCGTAATGAGTTTAATAAGACAGAATAATATTTCATAAGATTATTGAATTTCTCTTATATTATTCTTTTAAGCGGAATTTTCTAAAAAAATATTTATTTTTCTGATTAATTTTAGTAATAGATTATAATTAGTTCCTCAAACACAAGCGTAAAATTACAGCTATTTATCAGGAATTTTATCTCATATAACAAAATACTGAAAGTTAATTAGGTTTTTATAAATGATTTGCATAATTCCCTAAGAATATATATATATGTGCGTGTACGTGTGTGTCAGTAGGATTTTAGAAGATATGTTGATGGCAGTATATATTCTGTAAAATTAAATATAGGATGTATAACTGTTTTAATTCTTAACTGTTTTTAATAACCAATATACATTCAACACAATTTCTTAAAACTTTATCATTACACGTTCTTACAGTTGCGTTTCACGAAATCTTCGATCTTGGCAGCAGCGTAATGTCAAAATGAATGGACATTCTTCACAACATTAACTTTCATCACGCTTGGCACAACAAATAGATTTACAAAATACATTATGATTCAAGATGTATTCTGAAGTCTTGTCTACTTGTAAATTTTTAATGGTTTTGATTTATGTATCTGTTTCTTGAGCATTGACATTCTTTTGCAATTCCTCACTTTGCACCGGTGTAACAGTATGTCTGCCTAACACATCTACTTGCTGCATTTGCTTTGCAGGATGATGTGCTACTTCATACACAAATTGATGGGAGAAAAATCGACCACCTAGGAGCTTTTGACGATAGTTTTTGTTGAGAATTTTTTCCAATGCTGAACAATCCGTAAGAATTTGGAATTGAAAGCGCTTCAAGTTCAATACTGCACAACTTTTTTTCTTAAACGGAAGTTTGTTGCATATGTAACGGATTGGATAAAAACCTATATCATCATGTTGATGTAAAAGTACACCACCCAACTTAAGTTTTCATGCATATATATAGTTATGGAGCTCTAACTTTGCACCTTCTTTTAAAATATGTAGTAGTTTCATCTGACAAAAGTTCCTGAAAATTCCTTTTTTATTCATGCGTGGGTATGACTGAAGTCAAAAAGGTTTTTCCTCGCAACAAATCACTGAGTGGGTTAGCTATCATGATATAAGGTATATATTTCCTTTAAAATATCCTGTCAACTCCCGAAAAACTCAGTATTTTCTTGGCATTCTTAGGTTCTTACAAGTTATAGACAAAGTTTGTTTAACAACAAAGGTACAGTAAAGTACCTTAAGAAAGTAATTGTTTTGAATGACATGTCCAAAAAATTACTTTTTTCTGCCAAAAGTTGGCACTTATTCAGATATACAGTCGACTCTCGATAATTCGAAGTTGAAGGGACCAATGAAAAACTTCGAATAAACAAGAGTTCCAATTATCAAGAGGATAGGAAAAAACTCCCAAAATACACGAAGAGAAATTTTTTTCTAACACATTTAAATTTGAAACTATGTAATAAAACAACACAATTGCACATATGTATAAAATTATTTTAAAGTATTTTTAAAGTACATATTATACAGAAGTTAAAAGTCCTGTATTAAAAGAATACATGTATGTATTAAAAACAACTATTAAAAGAATATATACTGTAAATAATAATAAATTTTTTGACGAACAAAACATGTTATCTTCTTTTGTTTTATGGCAATTAATCTCTGATTTGGTCAATAGATTTTTCTAGAATGAATGAAGCTTGAAATATGTTCGCATCAACTTGATTTTCAAGGAAAAAGTTGCGTAGGTTGTTTTATAACACTTAAGCTTCTGCCAGAGTTTTCGGAGTGAGCTCCAAATGTCATCAAGGGGATTACGTTACAAGGGAGACAAGCAAAAACAATACAACATAAAATATGTAAGATCCGACCTGTTTGCTACAAGACTGTACATGATAGTGAGTGTTTGAATTGTCGAGATTTTTATAAGATCACTTCGATTATCGCGTATTCTAATCCGGCCAGCCACAGATTTTACTTCTAAATGTTGAGTGTACCAAAACGTATTGTTTTAGTTTGAAATATCAAGAGCCACATCTAGGGAAGGAGCATCTACTTCGAATTAACGAGAGGTTCGTATTATCGAAGGTTTAAATTATGGAGATTTGACTGTATTTGAATTTCGAATTTAGTAGCCTTTGCTAACACATAGAATAACTTATCATGAGCTTCTTTCTGATCAATGGCCGGGAATATGATGTCATCCAAATAGATAATAAAAGTATCTGCTTCTGAATACGTAATTAATGTATCTTTGGAAATAATTACTGCTGATTGATTAATCAAATGGTACTTATAAAAAGTCGTTTCTTACAGTATATTTCTATCACAAGCACCTACTATTTTTTGCTTGCCTGATCTATATTTTTAATAAGAAAAAAAACATATTTAATGATATTTGATCTTTTACATCGAACGTTTTTAGCTACATTTCCTTTATGGATTAAGATAAATGGGCTTTAGTACATCCTTTGCTTCGATGTTTATTTTCCCCTGTAGATAAACAAAGAATAATAACGGGAAAAAAAAACATGTTCTCTCAAAAAATAAACGATGCTCAAAATTACTTTTTCCAATGACTGAATGGAACTTTTAGACCCTAGAGCTAAAATCATTTGAGTTCAAAATCCATACCAGGATTACCTGACAAAACTAATAAAATAGAACTACACTGGAGTTGTTTCCCTTCATTAAGTGAACATATACAAACTGGAAATATAGGCTTGTGTACACGAGTATATTGAAATCTATTTTTAGTTTTTCTATGCGAGTATTCTTCAATTTAGAGAACGGAATAAAAGGAGTAAAACAGTAAAAAATTACAAATACGTTGACGTATTGGAAAATTTTTGCTTACACTCTGGTTGTGTTTTGAGTTATTTATAAAATAATCTTGTATTTTGTTGAATTTGAAAAATTGTATGATATTTTATATGATGTTTAAGATGACTAATTTCTGGACTGTGATTTTAAAAAAAAGCATATAAATGAAGACTTTTCCGATATTAAGTGTCAGTTAAGGGGACATAGTACGATTCAATTGACAAAAATCGGTCAAAAAATCAAATTTAATTTTCTTAGCTTAAATTATTCTTTCTATACTTTTCAAAACCTGACAAAATTTAAAAGCTTTAAACTTAAAAAAAAACCCACAGAATTATGATAACTTTTGAGTTCGTTTTTATTCACATCCCTAAGACAAATCAAAATTTTAAACTTTCTTATCTCGGGATGATAAAATAACTAGTTTGTCTTCATTTAAAATGCTAAGGCTTTTTTTTTCTGTAGTGCCTAATGCTTTTAATTTTTTTAACCTATTGGTAATAGCACATGTAACAAAAGTTGGTATGTATTTTTGAATCAAAGCAATACTTATTTTTTTAAAAATATTTGAACTCAGAATTTGTGCATTTCTTAAGATATTTTCAATAAGCATTCATAAACAGAAGTATTCTACGAATACCAATCATGTTATCGCAAAATCCATACAAACTTTTGTTATGCATAGCTTGACATACTTTTAAATCAAATTTCATGTGTGTATGTAAAATTTGTAGGAGGAGTAGCATTTTTAAAATTAGTTCACATATTTTAAGCTTTTTCTTTAAAAATTAAATGGCTAGCTTTTTATGAAATTTTGAGCACAAAATCTGTTTTACATAGTATACACACATAGGAGGCAACGAAAATTTTTTAAAAATCCTTAAATTAAAATTTTTTGCTTAAATCGTACCAAGTCCTCTTAAATCATAATACACAAAACAATTTAAAAGAAAATATTATTAGAATAAAACTTTTTAAATGCAATTTTTGGCAAAAATGAAGAAATAATAACCTTTATTTAAAAACATCATCCTTTTATTGAAAATAAATACCTCTATAATAGTAGTATTTCGCCTATATAAAGCAAAAACAAAGCCTGAACTAGGAGTTTTGAAATATATAATTTGGGATTGACATTATTCATATTTTAATATGTCATAGTTCAGAAATTTTAAAAAAAAACACCTCTTATTAATTCAACTGATCAGAACTCTGAAAATAATGCGAATTCTAAAATCCCTACTTCAAGCTCTGTATAGCAAGCTCTGTATATGTAGGCAAAATATTATTATTATAGAAGAATTTTTCATAAAAGGATAATTTAAACTATGTCTTTCCTTTATTTTTTCCAAAAAATTGCATGCGATTTTTTTTATTGTGAAGCTAAACTCATTGGCGTAACATCCCATAGAGAGCTAAGGTTTGCTGTAACCATTTCAGTTTTCATGTCTTTGAGTACTGAGGTGAATAAATAGATGTTCCGGTCAGAACGCGAAATTCCCAGTGTTTATTTCTCAAGCAAGGTTTTTATTCTAATAATATTATTGAAACAGTTTTATATACATATTCTAATTCAAATGACACTAACAAAAAATTATTCTTTTATACGCTTTCTTCAAAATCACAGTCCCGAATTTAGTCAGTCATCTTAATAATAGATGCATGAATTGTGCAACAAAACTATTTGTACAGAGTGGATTTAATGTTTTAATATCAATACCTTCTAAATTTTATATCAATAGTAATTTCCATTACTTGTTTCTTATTTGTGTGTGTGTGCTTCATATTTACTTCGTAAGAACTAAAAAAATATTGAATAATGCTACTTTCAATGACGTTGTTTATTTATTTTATTCTGGAATACAACCTCTGATTATAAAATTGGGTGAATGAAATCAGAACGACTAATCTGGCAACACTGGCGAAACAAAACGCTGAATATGCGTAGTGGTAGGTGTTGACTATCTGACCCCATCGTTGTTCAGTTAAACGTCGTTTGTTTTTCGAGTAAGACTTGTATTACAAAGTGCTTGTTCACAATGCGCTGGTTCTTTACTAAGAACAGGAAAATGAACGAACAAAAGATCAATTTAAAGTTTTGTTTTAAGCTTGGCAAAACACCTACAGAAACATTCGATGCTGGTACGTTTTTATGAAGATCAAGCACTGCCCATGAAATGTGTGTATGAGTGGTTCACCCGTTTTCGAGAAGGCTGGGAAAGTGTTCCTGACAACCCTCTTAGAGAAAGACCATATGACCTCCATCAATGACGAAAACATTGAGAAAGGGAGTAAATTAATTACGAAAGATAGTCGATTAACTGTTCACTTGATAGCTGGTCGATGTTTACTGCAAGGTACACTAAAATGTTGGCCCGTTTTATGAAACGTCTATGTAGGTTACATTTTCAGAACGCTTAACAAGTTTCATGGTATTTTGTTCATGACAATGTTCGCCCATACACAGCCAATATTGTCAAACAGTACCTGTCAAAAAAGGGGATGATGCAAATTGATTATCCCCCCTTCTTTCCAGATCTCACTTCTCCAGATTCCTTCCTTTCCCCACAACTCAAACTTGCTTTAAAAGGAAATAGATTAGACGAAACGTGACAAGGCTTTTGAACTTCATCTCAAAACAAGACTTCTTGTAAAATTTCCAGGACATGTATATCAGATCCCAGTGGTGCATATTTACGGATGGGAACTATTTCGAAAGACAGTAAAGAAACTTTCGTTAATATTTCATATACGTTAATGTTATAGAATTATTCTCCAAACTTTATAGTCAGAGGTTGTATAAAAAATAACACTCTTTAAAGAACAACTACTCTTTCTCATGACCATCATATATACTAACATATTATAATTATTAGTTTATTCACGTGATAACGAGACACTAAAAAATACTGCTTAAAGAATCAGTTAAAATAAAAAAAAATATTTTCTTTTAGTTTTGCTTCTTGTTTATTAAAGTAAATAACGTGACGCCGACGGCAATATATGTTTATGTATAAAAACCGTGAACCTTAAGAAAGCATGAATTTAAATCAACAAATCATGTATAATGATGTATGTACTATATTGGTGAAGAATATTTAAATTGTCTGGAGTATATATATATATATATGTGTGTGTGTGTGTGTGTGTGTGTTTTTTGTCATTTACGTGTTTAAAGGAACGGAAATCTAAACTCCAACCAAAATATATGAAAAAATGCAAATCCCATTTAAAATAATAATCATTTTTTTTGTTGCAATTCTTGGCTAAATCCTTGGTACTCTACAGTAAAAAAATGCATGTGGTTATAACCACACTTTAGAAATGGAAACTTCTGATATTTCCTGGGCAAGAGAATCCAATTGTTTAAATGTACTATATTTTCTTTTACGACATTTTCTCAGTTCAATTTTCATGCCCATTCATCAGGAGATTTGTTTATTTTATCCATTTTCTGTAAAGAGTAATGTCTACATATAATTATGAATTCGTATATATTTATGTACACTAAAGAGCCAAAACATTATGACCACCCCTACATTTTGCAATGAGCTCACCTGAATGACGTGGAAGGCACGTGATCAGATGGAAGTGGTATTTAACTGCTGCTGGAGAGTCTGAAGAATCATTCTTTCACCTACTTCTGTGTGTGATGGGAAAGACTGCGGATCTAGGCAATTTTGATGGAGAGCAGATTGTAATGGCTCGAAGGCTCGGAACAAGTATTTCCGAAACTGCACGACTCGTGGGTTGTTCGTGATCTACAGTTGTTAATACTTATGCAAAGTGGATGGATGACTGTGAAAACAGAAGTAGACTACATGGTGTTGGGCGTCCACACGCCATGAAAGAAAAAGGTCTTAGGAGACTGTCTCGCATGGTGAAGCAAACCCGGAGCCAGACAGTGGCTCAGCTGACAGCGCAATACAATGCATGACCTAGTAGAATACTATCGGAGCGTACTGTTCAGCGGACATTGTTGGATATGGGGTTGACTACGCAGCAAACGTCCCACTCGTGTGCCTTTTCTGACCAAGCGTCATCGCCAACTATGCTTGCGCTGGGCCCGGGAACATCGCGACTGGTCCATGGATCAGTGGGACAGAGTTGCCTGGTCAGATGAATCACGGTTTGCCCTTCATCACGCCGATGGCCATGTCAGGATACACCGTCTTCCAGGCGAACAGTTGATCCCTCAATTTGCAGTAGGCCATACACAGGCCGGTGGTGGCGGTATTATGCTTTGGGGTACGTTCTCTTGAGCGTCTCTGGGACCCGTGGTTATGGTAGAGCAGACCATGAATGCTACAGGGAATCTGAATATCATTGCGGACCAGTTGCACCCTTACCCCCAGGCTCACCTCTTTCGGTGAGTACTGTCCATGAGGTGCCTAGTGATCTTTTTTTTCAGTTTATATTTGTAAACCTTCACCCTCCCTTGATCCTTCTCTTTTTCCCCTTTCTTGTTTCTTCTTTTTCTTCTCTTTCCGTCTGAAATATAAACAAATGTTTCGCAGATAGCGAAATCGCTCTTCCCAATAAAAAATCACTCATCACTGCACCCTTACATGCCTGGTTTCCAGATGGATGCAATGTCACGACCGGTGTCACAAGGCTAAAATTGTATTGGAGTGGTTCCAGGAACATGATGCGGAATTCCTAACTCACTGGATCTCAATTCGATAGCTCACATTTGGGATGTCATGGAACGGCAGCTCTGAGTTCAAAGACCACCAATTCGCAATATCTCGCATTTGTGGGACCCTTGCTTAAACATCTGGTACAATCAGTCTCCGGCCATCTACCAAGGACTTGCGGCATCCATGCCAAGGCGAGTTGAAGCTGTGTTGCGTGCCAAAGGTGGGCCAACGCGTTATTGACAGGTGATCATATTGTTTTGGCTCTTGAGTGTACATATGAGTATATACGACATAAATGTCATTTAGACAAATTATTTAAAATATTTATATGTAAATTACTTATGTAAATTATATTTATATAATATATATGGTATTTACGTATTATCGCAACAATGCCAACGTTCTAGATAATTCGCCGAGTTGGCAACCCTGATTTCCCACATGTCGTACGTGCTGAATTGATAACCTTGTGCTTTCTTTTATATAATGTCGCCAATTCCTTTGCAATAATACATAAGTACTGATTATATAACGTCGTACACTATGCAAGATTAAGAAAACTTATACCCTGATAATACCGATTACTTTTCTTAAAATTCTCTAAGCAAACAAAAGGAGATTGTTCATACTATTTCACAATTAATGCTTTTATTTTCTTCTAATGCCTTTGTTGTCATCTCACCAATATAAACCAAAAATATTAGCAACTTTCTCGCCCATTAGTTTCATTAAAATTTCGTATTTTAGTTCTTTTGGCACATGTTTGTACTTAAATAAGTTCTTTCTATTCAATCAAAAACTAGATCCCATAATTCGTTTCTTCTTGGCACATGGTTGACCCTTATTTGTACAGCTTTAAAGAGTTTATCTAAAAATTGAATACTTTCAACAACATAATACGTTGGATTTATACATTCTGTTTTTCATTGCGAGCGTAACCTATGCGACTCGTCTTTATTTTTACGTTTCTCAACTGTTGTAGTCCAAGATAAATTTCTTACCTTTTATAAATCCTCAGGATTTCAAAAGTATTTATTTAGTTTATCGCTTTTAAGTGATTCATGAAGTGTTTCACCCATTTCATCTAATACAGCTAGTAAGATAACTTTTGTAACATTTTTAAACATTATTGATCATGAACAATGTTCACGGAATAATCAAACTCACCTTTTTTAGATAATCCGTTAAAACCTCTGGTTGTCACTGGAGAGTGACAACTTGAAAAAAATATTTTAATAATTTTTTCAAATATTCTTGCTTTGAAGTACTCTTACGTTCACTACCTGAAGTTGAGTAAGAAAGAAAATAAAACTTCAAGGACATTTTTCAATTCAAAACTAAGCGAGAGTCACTGATTCGAGCACGATTTTCGACTAGAGCCGAGAAAACAGAGTAAACGTAACGCCCTCAAACCTGACACTTCATTTACACTCATGTCCATAAATTAAGGATAATGAAGTTCAGGCAAAGAAAGAGACAGAAGCAAAACAAATTTGACTTATTTGTAAAGTCTATTTATTAAACAAAAGGTAAAGAGCAAAAATGATGCTATAGGTTTGACATAATTAATAAAAATTGCGATTTTTACTCCCTGGAGCAAATTTCAAAAAAGAACCTACTTACAAAAAACAGTATGATGTAGTATGGTTAGTATGATGGTAAATACGGAGTATGTCTCCCGGACGATGCAATACAGGCCTTACAACGCCTACGCATGCTGAGTATCAAATTATCAATCTGATCTTGGAGAACATTACACCACTCATCAAGCAATGCCCTCTGAAGTTCCGGTAGACAGATGGGAGGGGGTTGACGGGCTGAAATTCGTCGGCCAAGCATATCCCACACATGCTCTATTGTATTCAAGTCCGGTGAGTAAGCTGGCCAATCCATACGGGTGATATCCTCCGATTAAAGGCATTCGTCTACAATGTTTGCACGGTGAGGACGGGCGTTGTCATCCATAAACAGAAATTCACCACCCATGGCGCACCGAAACAAACGTACATGTTGTTCCAGAATTACATCCCGATAGATGTGGTCTGTCATCGTTACAATCTGAACATGCAGGTCAGTTCTGGAACTAAGAATATTTCCTCCCCAAACGAGCTATCCTACACAACCGTAACGGATTTGTTTAATCGTGTTCTCTTGGTGGTAACGGGTACCTGGTGCTCTCCATATAAAAGTCCGGCGAGAATCAGACTGCAAACTAAACCTGGCCTCTTCGAAAAACATCACACAAGACCACTGTTGCGGTGTCCACAATGCATGCTCTCTACTCCAGGTTAATTGCAGGCGACAGTGAGTTGCGGTAAGGGGAACACATCTGACAGGCCTACGAGCATATAGACCAATGTGCCCTAAGCGTCTGTACATGGTCTGCCTTGAAACTGTCGTACCGGTAGCTGAAGAGAGCTGACGAAACAGGTCTGATGCTGTGCTCCATCTGTTTCTTTTTTGGCAGTAACTAACAAATACCGGTCCTCATTCGGCGTTGTAACTCGGGGGCGACCTGTGCTGTAACATCTACTCACATTACCATCATCTTGGAATCGTTACCAAAGCCTGGAGATGACACTGTAGGCGATTCTAAGTTCCTAGGATACTTCCAACTGGATACGTCCACATTACAGTCGTAGTCGTACCAGTCGTCTACCACGTAAAAAATCATCCAAATGCTTCCTTTGTGCCATAACTATGCGGTTATTGCACTGAAAGGCTTTTAAAGCGCTTGTGAACAATTTTACTGCTTTGCCACCATTTCTTATATACCCCTCTCTTACACTCTCATCATTGTGACGTAATATCCACCCCATCTGGGGTTTCTGTAATTTGCATATTCTTCTTCAAGATGTGTGTGATAATTCTACAGGTGAAATTTTTATTTTAGAGTTCAATTTCTGTGTGATTCTGAATTATCCTTAATTTATGGACATGAGTGTAAATTCACTCTTCAGCAAAACGTGCCTAAAGATATTATAAATTTAAAAACTATTAAATAATTTTTCAAAATTATGCTTTACTATGAAAATTTTTATTAGGTGGACCGGAAAGTAATGTCGTTCCTGCGTGTGTCGATATTAGTTAGTCATTTATCACCTCATTGTATACAAAGTATCGTACCAAAGACATTTTATGGTTAGAGTGATTTGTTTATGCGTAAATCTTTAAATCTGAACTTTTTTTGGCAGTTTATAGGGGAATGGCCAGCCAAATACCAGAGCAAGTGCCATATCCCACAATGTATGATTTTTGAGTTTCACAAGTGCAGTAACGCAATGCTTGATACCAAGCTCTTTTACGATGTTTATCCAAATCCATTAGACGTTCTGTTGTGCATAGGGTGGGTTTTTAAGTTCAAATTGGGTAAATTTGATCTTCCCGACTCGCACTCCTCAGGAAGACGGATAGCTTTAGACATTGCCATGTTAAGGGGGGTTGAAGTGGAGGCAAATCCATGTCAAACAATCTAGGAATTGTCAAATAGTGTTAACCAACTTTGTCGACCGTACAAGAACATTTGCAGCAGATTGACAAAGGGATCAGAGCAGGTGTTTGGATCCTTCATAATCTGTCTGATGAAAATAAAGTTGACCATTCCTCCGCATGCGACTTATTGCTTCAGGGACACACTATAGAATTGGATTTTGATTGCTTGATCACTAAAGATGAAAAATGAACCCTCTAAATTTGAACCGCAAGAGGCAGTGGTTTTCTCCCAAAATGCGCTTTTGCGTGTTTAGTGGAGAATTCGCGGGGTCGTTCATTTTGAAGTGATGAAACCTAGACAAACTATGAATGCAGACCCTCACTATGTGCAAGTGGATCGAGTAAATCAATCTTAAATTGAAAAGTGGCCAGATATTGTCAGCAGAAAAGATATTATTCTGAAACTTGATAATGCAAGACCACACTACGCAAGACGAACCCTAGAATAAGTTAACGAATTGTGATAGTAGTTATTGTCTCAACATCCCTACTCGCCCGATATTGCTCCAATGGATTTCCATTTATTCCGATCTCTTAAGGGTTTCTTAAGTGGTAAAAAATTTGAAAATTTGGAGGACGTTCAAATTACCATTTCCAGATATTTTGCTCAAAAATCATGCGATTTTTATCGATCCTGCATTGAAGATGTCCTTTGCAGACGACAAAAAGTTGTTGATAACGAGGATGATTACATAATTTATTAAAAATAAAAGCTCAGTAAAAAGTCAACTATTTGAATTTAACGTAGAAAAACGACATTACTTTCCGGTCCACCTAATAATAATCTTATGTACAATTGTCGTATGAATAGAAAATTAATTGAAATTGCTAACTTTATGTTATTTGACAGTTAAAACTCCATTATTTTTTTAGATTTAACGGCAGTTTTGATTATTTTACTGTGTATGTGATGAAACCTTTCTTTACCACTATGAAATCCAGCCTGCTAATAATAAATTAACCACTATCAATGGCAACTCAACCTTTCCACTGATTTGCAATTTTTCATTTAATGAAACTAGAACGGGCAATTTTAAATACATTTATTATTGGAAATGCAGTTTTCTGATCCGTCTAAGATGGTGACGTTTTAAACTATTTAGATTAATTGCTTCAGCATCAAAAAGTCTAAGATTGTATTCCACTCATATCAACATAATTTATTGGCTGAGGAAGTCAAACTTGGCTCTTATTGCTAACAAGTATCCCACTCATACTCTAACTCTGAAACATTTTTCTGTTTTCTATTTCATCCGAATTTTTGGCAACAGTTCTGTTCAGTGTCAAAAGCTAATTCATCTAATCTAGCTGTAGTCATCGTATTAACCTGAGAACTCCCTACTTTAATTTATTCGCAATTCGTAAAATTTTTTACTTCCTGCTCAAAACTTACTAAGGTTTGTCATAGTTCACTTAGGTTAAAGTTAGCCATTCTTTTCTCAGACGATATACAAAAGGTCAAACAAGGCCTTATCCAAGATCAGTGTGTTTCACTAATAGCCTTCGCGTTTCTTCTATGACGTCAAAAATCAATCAATAAATTAGAAGGACGAGATTCGAGCCCTATACCCTTCAGTTAAGAATCTATTGCAATAGCTAAAATCATTGCACGGATTCATAATTAAAAGTTATAATCACCCTTGCTATAATAAGTGTAACGGAATGCCTCAAGCAACAGACATGTTCTCTAGTGACCATTGAAATTAAGTACAGGCCATGTGAAGAAAGATGTGGTGTGCATTGATAAACTTCCATATTATTTTTTTATCCTTAATGACGTTTTTTTTGTGTGTTATCTAACCTAACTAATAAACAATTATTACACTAAAGATAAACTTATTGAAATCAACCTCGAATTTACCGTTTACAATTTAATCTTTAACCCGTTACCGCCCAGTGATCTATTTATAGATCACCTCCCACTCAGAACTCTCAGTGAAAACGATATCTTTTAATCACTTTGTATTGTCATTGGCTGGTTTCCTTACACATGTGACCACATCCCCAAACGAGATTTGAAGCATTCTTTCCCACAGCAGTCCAGCAGCTAGCGTTTGATGTTCGCCATTTTGAAGCTTCAAACTGCAGCTTTCGATTTTGTATCCAACAGAAAAAAATCAAAAGTAAGTTATACCTTTTTCATGAGTTTTACATTTTCAATACCTCTTTAATTATTCTGGCTTATTTATATCAGAAAAATAACTGTTTTTATTATTAAAATGTAAGTTTAAACATGCCGATCTATAAATAGATCGCTGGGCTTTAGTGGTAACTAATATCATTTTTCCCCGTTTCATTTCTTCCAGAGTGTTTCGGCGTAAAGTGTTTCACACCACCGAAGAAGCGTTAGAATATATGTTTTCTAAGGAAATAGAGTCTGATATAATTGCTTTATCGCCTGATGTGGATGAGTTAACTGACGAAGAGTATTTGGATGCTGATGAAATGACTACTGATTTGTGTACTCATGGAAGAAATATAAAAAGTATAAAATATACATCCGAAGATATATCGCCGTTGCGTACCTCAAACGGGGAACAAATTCTAAGAAAGGCATTGGAAGACCTCCGATGATGTCATCAAGATCAAACGTAATAGACTCTGTGCGTTTAGATAGAAAAGACCATGTTATAGGAAAAAGACCCCCAAAACCAAAGAAGATGCCAGTTTCAGACCTCTTACATTTTGTAAAAAATGTAATGTAACCCTTTGTCATATCACACTTAACTTTTATCTGTATAATAAAATTGGCTGTATAAAATTGTAACTAAGTAAGTTTAGATCAGTAAAATAATATTTTCTCTTTTAAATCTCATGAGTTGTTTTTAAATTCACAAAAGTTACATCCCCCCCCCCTAAAATTTAATTTTTTAAATATAAAACCACAGGAAAGTTACTTGGTCTTTTACTACCATAAGCGCCCAGCGATCTATTTATAGATCACCTATTATTTCTGCTGCTAATTACGGAAAATGGACACAACTTCATAATTACTCTATTTATGATATGTGAAATGTAATTTAAAAATACTTTTAAAAATTTCGATTTTAAAATAATTTGGGCGTTAACGGGTTAAGGTATCCGACTAGATTGGAAAGGTGATTTTTAGGTGTTTGATGCTAAGACAGTTAGAAAAAAAAGAAACGTAAATAATGTGGGGAAAAGGGAATAATTTATAAAACTAGAGTTTTTGTTTTATAGCATTTGCTTTGTCTAACTTGTATGAATATTTTTAATGTGTTTTTTGAAGAATGAAAACAAATTATCAAAAATAATTATCGTGAAAATTTCATGATAATTTTTTTCACGAAGAACGGGATATCTCTAACACAATCGAATCGAATTCAATAAAATTTATAACACATATGCAATGAACACTTCAGAGTGTCACAAAACGCAGGTTTTAAGATAGTTACATTTAATCACATTTACAGCCATTTTTAGCTTAGAACAAACAGTAATTTTGATGAAAATTCATTAAAATAAAATATAAATGCTTATAAATTATTTATTTCTTAAAATATTTTTTACCCTTCACAGTTTTTAACACTTCAAATGGATCAAAAAGTACATCAAAGAAATTAAAATTGGGTTATGTCTACTGCATTTTCATTTATCAAATTTTTCTAAACTTTGTAAATTTTTCAAAAATTTCCTAATTTTTTTAAAGTTAATTCGAAATATATGTTATTTATTTAATAATTATTAGTTTTTAAACCTATTTATATTATTTAAAACAATAAAGTTCTGAAAATCACCTTTTGAAAAATTGGTCTCCCAACTTAGTCAAATGCCTTAACGCCAAACAATGAACAAAATGAAGAAATTCATTGCTAATTTTTTTTATAAAATTTTTAACTAAAATCCGGATTTGATCTCATAATATTAAATAGATTGTTGCTCTTTTTTTCTCGTCGCGTGGCTGCTGTTGCCAAGTGGTCAAGGATCGTGGCTGGCGTGTCATGAGTTCGAGCCCAGTACCACTGAAGACCCGCCATGTAGGGGAGTGATGCATGTTAAATCTGTTGAGAACTCAAACGTCCTCCCATCGGTGTGGTGTGGTAGTTAGAAGGGGGTAGCCAGCTCAGGTGTCGTCCTCCTCACTTGACCATGGTTCAAAATTACGAGGTCCGTCGCCAAAAGCCCTCGTGTAGCTGAACAGTGCAACGTTATTATTCACTGACTCACTCACTCTTTTCTCGTCGCTTTTCCATGGTTAAAAATCAGGAGTCTTACCGAATAATTGTTTTTGTCATGGTATAATATTAAAGCAAAGAAATATCGAAATGAAAAAGATTAATTTCTTTTTTATTTGAAAGTAACAGCTAAAAATAAGAAACGTGAGAAATTTTTCACAATACAACAAATGTTTTTTTAAACACTCAATGCCAATTTTTCTTCCTTTTCGATCTCATAAAGCACGACATTCCTGTTTTCTGCAAATAAACTGAAAATATTTGTGTTTTTTCATGTTTATTTTCATACTGATCAATTTTATCGGCACTTTTCATCTTACACAAATTTTGTTCTTTCGCAAATACACGCACGCTCGATGAATAGTTTCCACCTACACAATAGAAACTGTATATATTTTTAAGCTCTTATACTATGTTTTTACTCCATCACATAAATATTTACTCTTTATGTTATACGCCCCCTCTTTTTCTTTTTATATTTCGATTTTTTTTTACTGTATGTTTCGATTCTTAGTCTCTTAGTAGAGGGATATTCTAGAATTATTAGTGTTTTTTACGTTTTGAGGCAGCATGTTAGTCTTATTAATTTAAAATATACAGTGAAACACTTTTGAATACATATTTCCTGAAAAAGTTGTGGGAAAAAAAGGTATTGTATACTTTTTTACACACACATAGTAACGTTTTCAAAGAATTTATATTTCGAGTCGGAATTTATGATTGCTTCACACTCCTTTGTCCTATGTATTAACCGTCGCTAGACGTTGGATTGTATTATAGGGATGTCAGTAACACGCATTTTTAAAGTCCAGGTATACTGTAATTCAAAACATAACAAGTAATTCACGTTACAATATTACGAGGGTGAATCGGAAAATAAAAGTTTCCCCTCTCCACTGTAGTTAGAGTTGCCTATGAAATTCAAAACATTGAATGAGACATTAAAGATAAGGAAAAACTTTATTTTTCCACATACGTACCAAGTACACTAAAACATTTGTCATACCGCTTGATAAACTTCAAAAGGCTCTCCAGGAAAAAGTCAGGGCTTTGCATACGGAAGAAGCGTTTAACGGCTTGTTTGACATCATAGCTTCCAAACCGCCTTCCGACGAGACTCTTCATCAAAGCCGGAAACAGATGAAAGTCACTTGGTGCGAGATCAGGACTGTATGGTGGAAGGTGTAGGTGCTCTTAACCAAGAGTTGCATTATTGTTTTGCATTGTCGTCACCGAATGTGGTCTCGCATTGTGATCCAACAACAAAACGCTAGATCTGAGAAGCTCACGTTACTTTTACCGAATCCTTCTGTTTAATTGCGATCGATCTCTACCCAATGGTGTATCAGTGTCTTCCGCGTTCACCTGCTGTTTCATCGTTCGTCCATAGTCGTTAAAGGCTTCTTTCGTATAAAAAGCCCTGAGGTTTCCCTGGAGAGTTTTTTCAAACTTATGAAGCGGTATGACAGATGTCTCAATGTACTTAGTACTTAAGTGGAAAAATTAAGTTATATATTTTCTTTAATGCCTCATTCTATGTTTTAAATTCCATACAAAACTTTGACCACAATAGACAGGGGAAACTTATTTTCCGACTCATCTTCGTAATATACCAAGTAAGTTACTTAAAACCTATATATCTATTTTTATTATTATAACCATATCTAGTTTTCCTTTTAATCCCTTAATTTAAAAGACCGAGGATTATCTTGCATCTTGAAACTATTTATACCTAGTCAAGTCACAAGTTGTGATACATTTATAAAAGAACTTAAGGTATCTGAACACGTTCGGAGTACTTTTTAACAAAATAGCATACTAAAACATTATAAATGCTTTTTTAGGACTCAATACCATTATAAATATTGCTATATATATATTTAACTATCAAAATTTAAAATAAATTACCTGAATTTTGCAAAAATCACAATTATAAGTGAAATTTTAGCAATATTTTTGAAAAACTTCAAAGCAGTTAGAGAAAAAAGCAATTACAATATCTTAGTAAAAGTATTACTAAAACAAATTAGATGCATTTATCTAGAATATTTACTAAAATTTTAATTTTTATTAAAATTTGAAAATTTTAGAGCTGATTGAGCAAATATTATAAGAAATGTTAAATTTTTTATGAGACCATTATTTAAATAACAAGCCGTAACTCAAAATGTATTCAT
This sequence comes from Trichonephila clavata, assembly GCA_019973975.1. Taxonomy (NCBI): domain Eukaryota; kingdom Metazoa; phylum Arthropoda; class Arachnida; order Araneae; family Nephilidae; genus Trichonephila; species Trichonephila clavata. Next base: position 51,478 of record BMAO01021770.1, read on the forward strand.
ACAATAAGAAATATTTTCGTACACTCTCTAGAAAATAACATAAATATCAGGTTCAAAAAGTTTTATAGAAGTACATTCGTAATATTTTGAGTTATCAGACTCGCCATGATAGATTTTGAGCAATTTAAACGCCCGCTTCTGGTAGATCAAAAACCCACTTCCGGTTTTTCTAAATTTATAAAATTGATTGTAACTTGGCCTCTAGGTAGTGTAGAAACAAAACAAAGTATGTTTTGTAAAGTCAAAAGATAGCTCTATTCAATAAAATAAAAAAATAAAAATATCTGTCTTGACTGAATTTGGTCATTTTCAACGTGTTCGGATACCTTAAAAAAGAAAGGGGGAAAAAAACTTTTAAAGATATTTAAGGCTTTGCTCCATTTTACCTCCCTTTCTACATTCTCTTTTTTTCATTCCACTCTCTGACACCACTTTTGTGGATTAAAAAAATGATATAAAGTTCAATATTCGAAGTCAGCTACTCTTTTGCCAGCAGAAATTTGAATATTAGATTATAGTGACCATTTTAAGTCGCGGGTTTAAGTCCTGGAATCACTAAATATCAGCCATGTAGAGGAGGCTGATACACATTAAATCTCTAGAGGCGTTATGCCCACCCCCCGTTGGTGTTGTAGTTAGGAGAGGGAGGTATCCCGTTGAGGTATCATCGTTTTTACTTGACTTAAGTTCAAAATTACGAAGTCCGTCGCTAATAGTCCTAGTATTGTTTTTTGTGTGACTTAGTTATACATATATATCTAACCCACTTATTCTCTATTTTAAAGATTAATTTCAAATCTCATATCCTCATTAAAAGAAATTCTTTCTACAAATGTTCAGGACTTAAAGATGGAGCTCCATATGTTTTTTAACCGCTTGCCTGATTATACCTAGTTATCTCGGGTTTGTATACATATTACAGTTAATTTTTATCCCGAAAAAACTCGGGTGAAGCAGAATTTGTCAGTACGATTTGTTTTATCATCATTTTATTGTAAGAAATGAAAGGAAATATTCAGCTATTATTTGTAGTTTGCCAAAGATTGTTGGTTTCGCGGTTCTTTTAGCTGGACTGGTCCCGTGGTTTCCCTATTATATAATACACGTCGGTTTCTGGATTATTAATGTATAAAAATGGATATTTGCGTTGAAAAAAAGTTGAATAATGGTGATCATTGCAAGATAACGAAAACGATCTGAATACTGAAAATAGTGGAAGTGATTCTTTTGAATGCAGCCTTATTGAAGACGATTGTAATACCTTTATTTAAGGCAGATGTTCCGGTAAAAGTGATTCCAGAGATAAGCCAGTGAGAAAAGAGACCAGATACCAGTGTACAGAATGTCAGGAATCACTTTGTGTGTTGTCCCTTCCTTCAAAAACTGTCATACAACGACTAATATTTGACTTTTTTCCATTTGCCCAAGATAACTCGTGGTAGTAAACTTATATTAAAACTAAATGCTTTACACCTGTAAAAATTAAATTCATAACTTAAAACCTACATATTTTGTTTTGTTTCATTTCTGTATTTAATAATAAAATTTTTAAAAATATGTGATGATTTCTTCCAATTTTTTTGAAAAAATATTGTAAGGGAGTGGTTAAAATAGCAAGCCTTTATACAACCCATATCTCGTCTACCCAATTTGCATTTGAAACCTTTAAAATTCCTTAAACGTGTCATACTTCATTTACAATTGTTAATATTTATTCAATGTTATTTTAAGAGGAAAAGAAATAAGAATGTATCTTACTCACGAAAAATTTATTATTTTATACGGAGATAAGAAATGTAATGAAATATTCTGTTCTTTTCAGGATAATGAATTGTAAGTATCACTTTAATATTGAAATAACTTTAGAAGTAGAAAAAGTGTGCACCGAGTTTCCCATTTTATTCTACAACACACACTTTATATGTATATATAAAGAATCCTGAAATCTCCATTCTTACGTTTTATTTATCTATGAAAAATGTATAATAAATATGTTTTTTATTTGATAAATTAAAATATGCCTGGTTTTCTGAATTATGAGAGTCTTTCATGGTATTTCGATGCATATTTAAGTTTGCTCTTAATGGCTTAAAATTCAGAATAATGTTTTTTTCGTAAAATGTTATTTATATATTAAATAAAATATTGACTGCGTAGGATTTCCGGTTAAATTGTTAATGAAGAGAAATTTTATAATCGCAAGTAAATTTCTTTGATATGAAAGTTAAATATTCCATTCATTTCCAAGAATATTAAATTAATTGTTAAAGTAAAAAAAAA
>BMAO01021771.1:0-15000 GCA_019973975.1 Trichonephila clavata
TACTCACACTTCATTACATATGGACACGCTTCGTCATATGGACATGCATACTAAATTCACTGGAAGCATTGGTGTTAACGTTTCTTATATAGGCGAAATATGCGTTGCTCGTTGCGATTCCGAGAATGGGCAATACATATTAATGGTTTGACGTTTATATTTTGCCTGGAAAATCTATGAGACAGATACAACAATTTTTAATCGAAAATTTGATGATTTATACAAAAGACGGTTCTAAAATACTCGAAAAAAGATTTGGTGAAAAATATGATAATGTACCGTTGATTTTAAGTGCAGACTTCAATATTAACTTTGCAGATGATAAAAATCTACCACTAATTGAACTTCTAAATGAAACACTTAATTTAAATATGCCCAATGATCAAAAACTCAGTACTACAAAATATAAAACGACGATCGATGCGGTTTTTACGCGATACTTAGATAAATTTGAATCAAACATTTTCCTTCCTTACTTTAGTTACCATAAGCCTATTGTATCTTTTTAGAACAAAATGAAATAATTGAATGAACAAAAAGTCTAAGTATTGTAAAAATTAATGATGACAATGATGCAAGCAATTAAATAATGTTAAAAATCAAGTACATTGAAATTTAAGTAAATACAAATATTATCCATAAGTAATATAATTGCTTATTAATTGTTATTTCATGGAATTGTATTTATTTTTTGTCATGATCTTGTACAGCCCGTAATATATTTGAATAATAAAAAACCATATAAACATGCATATAACTGCTGCTCGGAGTGTCAATAGATGTGAAAACCAGATTGAAATTGATAATTTTAATTCAAACATTATCAAATTTTAATACTAAAGTTCTAAGTTTCACTTCTATCGGCAGTCTCGAAAACTGCCAATTTTTTTTAACATATTTATTACTTTCGATAGTGAATGCAATCATTTTAAAAAGTTGCTACCTCCTGTATTCTCCGCACCCAGAATGTGGTCCGCAAGCAAAACAAGTTGCCCACCCGCATAGTATGCTATAAAGTATTCTTACGTTACGGAAAAAATGACAGGATTTCATTAATAGTAGAAATCATGTCCAATATTTTGACTTCATCAAAGCATCCAGTTTTAAAGAAATAAAATTTGAGTAGCCATACTTGAGAAATATTTGTTTGTTGACACATCTGTATGAATTAATTGTTATATATGTACACAATGCATTAAAGCAGAAAGTTAGTAATTGCAGTCAGGGCCGCCGCGTGGGGGTGGCAAAATTGTTCACCGCACAAGGGCGCCTGGAGCAGGGGCGCCAAAATTTATAGTACTTATAGTTTTTTTTAATTTAATGTTACTTACATAAAAGTTGTAAAAAAAAAACTTGCAATTTTGCATGTTTTATATTTTTTTAGCAATAAAATAAGATTTTATTTTTTTGAATTTTATATTTTAATTTAATTTTGTTTTCGTTTCTGCGGATTTTTTTCGTCTGTGTAAAACAAAATTTGATTTCCGATACCAACAATAAAAACACGTTCCGTGTGGAGTTCGCGCATTTTTTCTGAATGTGTTCAAAATATAAGAATTTGTTACATGTAACAACAGGAATTGGGAATAATTTGTATCGGCATAAATTTTTATTCATTATATGCTGAGAAGATGTTGTGGTTCAACGTATTTGTTTTGTTTGCAATGATAAAATATGTACATTTTTAAAATTAAGTAAATCGCTTGATTTTTCTTCTCCGAATCATATTTTGCTTCATGTATCCTGTTATTAAACTGTTCTCAAAACTCGAAATAAAATCTTTATTGCAGCGTTTCTTAAACTGTGGGGTGCGCCCTCCAGGAGGGCGTGATAGCTAATACTTGGAAGCGCGAACGTATCGCGAAAAATCAAAAACAAAATATTGAAAATAATTATCTCAATTTGATTAAATAATTTACAATTTAAAATAATTACAAAGTAAAATACATTCTTATGTAATAAAAAATAAAATACAAATTCCCACTGATATAATACTCAACACTTATAATGTATCAGTACTGCACAAAGTATTTGATAATTAAGTTATCAATATTCAATTAAAAACAAGTTTTTTCTAGTGACTCCCCGGTCTTGTCATATACAAAATATTTATCTTGATAAATTGTGCGATTTATAATTAAAGTCGTATTGTATTGTAGTTAGGGACGTTTCAAGGCATGGGCCAACTAGGCCCGGATCCAGGACCTCGCTCTCAGTGGGGCCTCATTTCGCGTTCTCGACTCTGTCTTAATAAGATCATGATCCGGATAATTTTAATATCGTCAAATATTATTCCCGTACATTCCCTTCGAAAAACAGTTAATTTCAAACTGCATGTCAATTGGCAAAAGTGATGTGATGACCGTTGTCCAGTGGCGTAACGTACCCTCAGCTACCAAGCCTGCTTTTCTGCTTAAGCACATGCCTAGGACGAAAAAGATTTGGAGGCGTAAAAAATTAAAGGGTGAAAAAAAAGAAAAAAATTAAAATTACAGAGAACGTGCAGCTGCCCATCGTTTATTAAAAAGCCAATTATTCTCTTTCATTTTTATATCTAAATTATCAAATCTTCGTTTCACTATTGGCCAAATTATTATGTAAATCGCTTGGCTTTTCTTCCCCAAATCATATTTTGTGTCATGTATACCTGTTATTAAATTGTTCTCAAATCTCGAAATAAAATCTTTACCACAGCGTTTCTCAAACTATGGGGCGCGCCCCTAAGGAGGGCTTAATAACCCTACTTGAAGGGGAAGGGGGGAAGCGCGAGCATATTACAAAAAATCGAAAATAAAATATTTAAAATAATTATCAATTTAATGAAATAATTTGAAATTTAAAATAATTATAAAGCAAAATATATTCTTATATAATAAAAAGTGAAATACACATTCAAACTGATATAATACGCACTACTTATAAATGTATCAGTTCTGCGCAAAGTATTTGATAAATAATTTATCAATATTCAATTAAAAACAAGTTCAGTAATTACTAGTGACTCTCTTGGGCTTGTCATATACAAAATTTATTTACAAAACTTAATATTTATTTAATTAGTGCGTTTATAATTAAAGTTGTATTGCATCGTAGTTTTATCATCAAAGTACATTATAATTTCATTCAGTACATTGTTATTGTAAGAAGTGGGGCGCGATGAAAATTATGACTGAAAACTGGGTCGCAAATATTGAAAGTTTTAGAAACACTACTTTATTGTGATCTACGACACTCTTTTTGGCATCATGAATTTCTTTAGATTCTAAGCAGGATATCTATACACAAGGGCAGCCGAATTTACGATTTCTTCCAAATTTAAGATAGGAATATAAAAGGTTGCAACACATAACTGTGTAATCGTCGCAATTCAGTTGAAAGTAATTTCGAATTTGTAGGGATTTCACCTAAATTCTTTTCGTTGTTTGTTCAGTGTTGCGAACTTTACTTATTGAAAAGTTCTTGTTATTTTCAATATTTTCATTTTTTTTTACAGACTGTTATTTGAAAATAAACTTCAAGTTCCATGAAAACTCTTACCATACATATTATTGCATCTTAAAAAACCTACACAAGAAGCAATTCTTTCCTAGTTACATTCTATTTTTAATAACAATATGATTCATAATAAGCTAGTTTCCTGTTTCAATATTTCGCAATCTTCTCGTATGATGTAATTTTACTGATGTAATGTTATCCCCCCCCCTCCTCTGCTCTTTTGCAGATATGTTTTTTTATATAAATAATTATAATAATATTGTATTAAATTTTCTTGTTCATGCATATTTTTTGTATCATTTCCTGTCTATCTCGGTGGGCTATTTTGTAGCTCTAAGCCCTCTGTTGGATGTGAGTTCGATCCTCCCGAATAAATTAATAGCTAGGGATTCTCCAACCATTTTATAGCGTAGCATTTCGTTTCTGCTTCCTTTTAACGTCAGTAAATACTCGAGCACATACAAATAGTATTAGATAAATTATAAAACTAAAAATATAGATTTAAAAAAACCAAGCGGGGTGCGTTTAAGCGCAAACAACGCCAAGAAAGAGAAGACAGTAAGTAAAAATTGTAGCTTTGTGTATATTTAAAATATTCCCATATTTTTATTTTTACTAGAGAAAATTCAACCAAGTAAAAGCCCTCACATTTATTTATTTATTTATTTTTTATTTTGCACCAGGGCCTTTAAATACCTAGCTACACCACTGCCTTCAGGAAATCACTTTTTTTCAAAGAGGGAGAGTTGACGCAATTTTAAATCAGCAATTTCTTCAATTTTACTTCATTCCTTTATAACTGCAATCGGTAATTATGAATTTACTTTGATTTGTTTTGTATTTTCCCTTAAGTAAAAAATTGTACAAACATTTTTATCATATTAAAATAATAATTTTATCATTAACATTTTTATCCTATTATTCAAAACATACATTTATTATTTGCTTTCCTTTACAAAGGAGGCAAAAAAAGTAATGTCCAGCTTAATGAAATCTAATTAAAAAAAATTTATTTTGTAAATTTTCCGTGTTACATCAGCTAATTTTAATATTTTCGTCTATATTTATACATATATTTCAATGGACTTTTATAGTACATTTATGTTGATTAATATGCATCAATATTTGTTTTCTTTGCTTGAATACGTCTTCCAAAAACACACTTTACTATGCAAGAACAGTTTTATAAAGTTTAATTATTAGTGTAAACATGAAATTCCAAATAGTAGTACTTAAGGTAGTTCTGGTATTGAAGTTTTTTTCATGCTTCAAAGTTTAATTCCTAGCATTGATATTTTGACGCTGATCGCAATTGCATTGAGCTATAGAAATAAAAATAAATAAAAAATATCTATAATATTTCTTCATTTTTGAAGGAATGGAAAATGTTAATTCCTGTTGTGTAAAACTTGATTTAAATAATATAAAAAATATTAATTGGAGCATGACAGTCTTAACGCGACTGTTGCTGGGATGGGGGACCTTTTTCCTGGAAGCTCATATTAAGTAGGTGTCTGATACTTTCGATATCTTGTTACCCTAACAACTGATTCTTCCTTGAAAGTATACCGATCCCCAGTCTAGAATTCATTTTACTTTATAAATTCTCTGAATTTTTCTTTATAAAAATAAATGCGGTAAAATATTCTTGATTCAAATGATACTACAGAAAAACTAGCTTTCAGAAACAGAAAGATTTGCTTTCATAATAAACAAGTAAACAAAAGTTGATTGTAAATTAATGTTTAAAATATGTGTAAATGATAGAAAGGCTGGTTAATATGAAATTTTTTGCCTTAATTTTGTAGAATTATTCTTTGTTGAAAATTTCATTTACCTTTTTGTACAACATTTGTGATGTGATTTATATTTGCACAATTCATCATATTCTGAATATAATATTGTTTATGTCTTTATCATACAAAGATTTAAAAATTCAAATTTATCGTAACCAGATTATTCACTGAACATTTGGTTACTGAAATACGCACATTTGTGTTAAAATTATTCTTACTTTTTGAGAAATATATTACTCTGGAATGCCCAACTCATATCGTAAAGCATTTGAAATTTACTTCAGATAATCGTAGATCGGATGAAGCGTATGAACATGCAATTGCCAATGAAAGTATCGTTTCTGATGATTTGGAGGTGGATACTGATTTTCCACGAAGTCGAAACAGTTTTAAAAAGAAACTGTTTAGAGATGAACAAACCGAAGAACCAATCAACAATCCAAGACAAAAGTTTAAGGTTGAATTTTACAATATAATATTAGACACTACTATTTCTTCAATTCCAGAAAGTTTCAGTCAATTAAAAGAACATTACAATTACTTCAAGGTAGTAAGTACACTATATACCTAATTTAAAAAACTGGAGTGACAATGAACTTTTAAAACATTGTGAAGAATTAGAGCGAAAATTAACGGATACTAAAAATATTAATGAAAAGGACATAGATGGATTAAATTTGTTTGAAGAAATAAAATATTTCCGATGTTTTACCAAAGAGGATATGTCACCTATTGATGTTTTAAATTATATTTAAGAAAACAATCTTATTCATACATTTCCAAATATTGCCCTAGCTTTACGGATTTCTTTAACCCTGCCAGTTTTGGTGGCTTCTGGAGAACACGAAGTTTTTCCAAACTTAAAATTATAAAAAACTACATGCGATCTACTATGGCGCAGGAGAGATTATTGGACTTGTCAATTATATCTATAGCGAGCGAAATTTTGGATAAATTAAATATAAAGGAATTGATACGAGCATTTGTAGCTGCTAAAGCTAGGAGAATAAATATTTGAATATATTTTCTAATTTTTATATTTTACTTTAAAAATTTTATATCATTTTTGCTTTGTTTTGTTTTTAAAATTTATGAGATAGTAAAAAAAAACAATAAGACAAACGTGTTTTAATATAATTTTAAAGCTTTTCTGTTCGAAAGTCAAATTTCGAATACTATATAAATGAGTATTTCTTATTTTATTTGTAGCACTTTATAAGAGTGCAACAGAACCCCATAAAGGGGCGCCACATTTCAACTTGAACAAGGGCACCTAATACCCACGCGGCGGCCCTGATTGCAGTGCCTCATACAAATGCGGATTGCATATTTTGATAAAGTATGAGAAACAGATTTATAAAGTTAAAATTATTTTGTAAGGTTATAATATATTATTGCTTCAGAATTTATAAAAATATCATGATCAAACTTCATAAGAGTGGAAATAAAATAGAGAAAGCATTTGATTAAATTATTCTTTTCACATTTGAATTTACTGATATTTTTTTGAGGTGAATAACTTTTGAGGTGAATAATATGTTAAAGTTTAATATATAATAGTTTATACAAATTTGTAGATAAAAATCAAAAATTTAGTTGAAAAAATTTCTTATTTTTTATTATTCTCTATTTAATGAATAGAAAAAATTGTCTTTTTGTATTATACATAAAAATATCGAGGTTTCTAAATATTATTAATGTCATAATGCGACATATGCTGTGTTACAAATAAAACTCTAAGACCTTTTTATTTGCAATTTATTCTATAATTACATGTTGAGATTAATAACTGCAAAGCTAAAAGATGTAATTAAATTTCATTTCTTTCTTGTCTTTTTATTTATTTTATCTTATAGTTCATAATAATTTTATTCAGATATTTTTTTGTTTTAGAGCTCCTTTAAAATTAAATTTTGGAATTAGATGCTATAATAGAAATAAATATTTTTTCTCAATTGAAAAAGTAATAATGTGTAAATAAAAAGAAGTGTGGAGAAAGAGGGAGAAAATGTTTCGTTTTTATGATATTGATAAAATAAGTTTAGAGCATTAAACTTTTTAAAAGTACATGAATGAATATTGCATTTTTTACTTTTGCAGTAAAGATAATTATTTTTTAAACTTCTAGATTATAACTTGTTATAATAGTTTGCATTTTATTTTTAGCTTCTGTCATAATGCGTAGTAACATTTCACAACATTGACTCTAACCATTTTGTAGTAAGAAGGTTTTAAGATAAGAAACACAAAATTTAAAAAAAAAAAGGTTAGATGGATATATAAAGTACATAAAAGAGATAATCTAAATTATGTCCAACTTTTCCCTAGACTTGTTCTTGAACTAATTTCACTAGAATTGAAAATTATTTCTGTAATATTTTTCATTGATTCAGGGTAGAAAGTAGGACTTTTTTAAGAAGAAATGAGAGATAAGTTTAAACTTATTTATTTCTTAACCCGGCACTTATCGCGCAGGGTATGTCATACCCACCGTCTAACTTTTTTCAACGCTCCTTCTAAACCTTTTTTGGAAAATGGATAGTTTCTCGTGTAGCTGACTTTAAGGTCATATCCTTTGAGGGTCCTTAGTTTGTAGGCGAATTCTAAATATATTTTTTTGGCTACCACCTCTTCGGAAATGTCATACCCTGCACATGAATCGCCGTTATAGTTCTGAATTCATGAGCACGTTTTAAAATTTTTCTTATGCTATGGAGTATTTTTATAGTTATGATGAAGAAATGTGATATTTAAGTAATTTAATAGATACAGTATTTAATAGATATAGTGCAACAGTATTTTCGGATGAAGAAACTCTCTTCGCGTTTATGATGAGGAAGAATCAAATGATGAAGAGTATAACAAGTATAACTCTTTCACTGAAATCGATCCAGATTTAGAAGTCGGAGGCACTGTTGAAGATAAATGTTTTATATGTAGAGACACAAAATCATTTCGGAAGAACGTATTTTTAAAGGAGACAAATGGTACACATCTTATCCACTTTTAGATGAACTTTTGAAAAAAAACCATTGCTGGAAAAATAAGAGAAAATAAAAAAGAAATTCCAAAACTTTTGAATTTAAAGAATAGAGAAGTGTTCACTTCTATATATATATATATGTGTGTTTGGTTTTAAAAAGATACAGTTTAAAAAAAAAATAAGATCCAGAGTGAAAACATCGCATTCACTCACGATGAGATTAATACAGAGTATGAACAATATACTGAATACCCTCATAAAAAACAGAAAAACTAAATTTACGCGTGAAAAATGTAATAAACATATTGTATTTCCTACTTTTCTTCCTTTTTAACTTTTGTATGCAAATTTTGTGGTAAAAACAGAATGTAAACACCCTTGGATATGAGATATCCTGCGCGAGAACTTTCGGTCGTTTTTTTTCATACGAGTGATGCCGGGTAAAAACTAATCTTTCGGTACTAAAAACTGTTTCTTCAAACTAAGAAAATTGAATAGATATTTATGAAAAATGTATATAGAGAGATATTTTCTAGTTTTGACTTACAATCTATAAGGGAATTTTTCTGAGGTTTTTTCCAACATATTTATTGCATAAACTAAATTTGTATCATACTTATATATATATATATATATATATATATATATATATATATATTCACTAAAACTGATTTATAGGGAATATAAATATATGAACAGAGTACAACGATAACTTTTTTCTGGGATCTATTACAAAAGAGAAATAGGTCAGATATTCATGATTTAGAAAAACTTAAGCTCCACAAATTTAAATAAATGGGCGCATAGATAGTGTATTCATGATTTGAATATGATAAAATAGTTATTTTTAAGCTGTATATTTAAAAAAAAACACTTGATTGAATTTTTTTGAGTTATTTGAAATGTGTGATTAAAGTAATATGCAGAGCTTTTTTACTGTCAGAATTTCAATAATTAAGAAATATAATGATATTTCAATCAATATTTATGTTTTTTCAATCCATTATATTTCTATAGCGTTAAAGCTTATCAAGAAAAAAAATCTAAAAATCCATATCCAACCCATATTTACACATATTGATTGATTATTATGAATTATACAGATATTTGTAAATATTTATACCACCAATCAAATAGTATTTGGCAGCTGTGAGGCGCACACACACAGAAGTTTTAACTGATAATAAGTAGATTCACACACAAATATATGTATCATTGCGGTAGAATTTGCCCGTCCTCTAGCTCAACGGTTGGTAGCTATTCCAAAAAAAAAAATTATACTAAATTTCCGAATATTTCCTTTTATCACATATATTATTACTTAGAGAAATACTATGTTTTTTCTTTACGTAAATCATTTAAAATCCTAAAAAAGTTATGTTTTTTGTTACTAATTTAATTTTTAAAAAAATGGCTCGAGTTTGTGCATGTTAAAATTGAAAAATTATTGATATATTTTTTAGCATAATTGGGAATTCAGTTTTAAGTTTTATGCAGATCGATTTATACTACCCATATTTATGTGTTTGTTAATAATTTAAAAAAACCGACTGGTACTAAATATCAGCAATATTATTTTTAAACACTTATTTTTACTCTTTTTATACTCATAATGCATAAATATCTTGGTATTTGTGTTGTATAAATCTGATAACAAGAGCTTAAATTGGTTTCTAGAAAGCATAAGCGAATGGCAGCATTGATTCTTTTTCTTATTGCGTATATTTTTTTACTAAACTCAATCCAATGCGTTGTTTGTTTAGTATATCAAACTTTTTTAGTATAACAAATTTATTTGCAATATAGTGAAGAGTATATGTGCATTAATAGATACGGGGTACGGGTTTCCGAACACATTTCATAATTACAAAATAGAAGATTTTAAATGTTTGTCGTAAGTATATTTAGTTGCATTCCGTTGAAAAGTATCCCTGTTAGGATACAAATTGTATGCAATAAAACACTTCCTGTTATAATTTTGGCGGATAGCTGCATAATGGAATTTTATTGAAAGTTTACTCATTTGAGATAGCTTGCGGATATAAAATGAATCCTTACATTGTTCAACTTATTTGTGCCTCTTAAGTGGGTTTTTCTTTCATATTAAGTTTTCATAATAAAAATGTTAAATATAATTAACAAGTAAATGGTGTTGCAATATAATACGACAGGGAATATTGGGCTATACAATTAAAATGCAGTAGTAACTTTTTCAGAAAATGAAAAAGATTTTAAAAGTCTATATAAGCACAGTAAATATTAAACAGGCTTTTATAGAATCGGAGTAAATTTTGCTGAAGTACATTAAATATTTCTATTGTGTGTGTGTGAGAGAGTCTGTTGTATTAACGTATTATTTTTATTTACTTTCTCATAACCTGCTTTAGTACGTTTATTGCTTCCCCCCCCTAGAAATGCGTGAAAGGAAACCAAATTACTTACACATTTTTAGATTAAGCAATTTCAAATCTTTAATAAACTATCGAAATATCGAAGTCAGTTTTTAGAGTAAACTTTTTTTAGATTTCTGCTGTTTTTAATCTGAATTTTTCATTATTTATCTTTAGTCTTAATGTAACTGACGTATTTTTATTCTGAACACTTAGAACATTGTAATAGCATTCATGTAACACACACTTAATATAACATAACATTTAAATGAAAGTTTTACATGTATTATACATAATGATAGAATATGTAAGCAAATGTACAAAATTCACAATAAGAAATCCCTAAACACACATTTTGTTGTTGTTCATAATTTACCACACTTTAGGCAAACAATGGACGCATATATTTCATTTCATTTAACATCGAATAGTTTTTAAAACAATTATTGGCTTCTAACTGAAAGAAAATGCAAATACATAAAACTTTTGATGCTGAAAACTTTGAAATTTGTACATCAATCTCCCTGCAGCATCTCTAAAGACCTTGCATTTTCTTTATACTTAAAGGCAAATGAAGAAATATTTCGTTCTTAAAAATCCAAGATCTCATGCGTAAAATAGGGAAAACACTGATAGAAAGTTCTCTGAAAATAAATATAAATAAAATAAAAAATACCTTACACATTTTTCGAATAACACCTTTGTGCATTTTCAAACAGTTATGAAACGGGTCGTTTGCTTTTTAGAAATGAATTACTCATTCATTTCTGTCTCACATATTATAGTAGGCATCCTGTAGAGATGCCCTTTTAACATATGTCAGTCAACCACTTCCAAGTATTCTGAATCTCTGGTGCTAGTGAGAAGCTGAAGCTGCATGTAGATGTTTTTCATTAATATTCTTTCATGAGGCTTATTTTTCCAGCAAGAGAGCATTATTTGATAGATTTCTTCTGGGCAATTGGGTGGACTAGGAAGTACTTTTTGTGCAGTGACTTGCTGTATAACCTAAAGAAATAATTTTAAATCAAAACTAAAGAATTACAGAGAGGCTATATTTTAAAGGTGCAATAAAAATATCACTCATAATTTTTTTTTAAAAAAAAAGAAGTTTTTGTAATTTTGTGAATTAAATAGCTTTCAAATAGCATTTTCTATATTCCGATTCTTAGAGCTAGAAAGACGGAAACTTAGTAATACTTAGAAACAGTTAAAATGATTGCATTGTGAAAAAATAACTAATGTGTAAAAAATCTATTTAAAAATAATTTTAATATTTTTTATATTTTTTGCAGTTATATATAACAAGTTATTGGGTATATAAATTATGTCATTATATGCGTAATTGTTTTAGTTTAAATTAAAAAGCAATCCAAATGACTTCTTGGCAATCTAGTGTTAAAAATATTTATAAACAAAAACTGTAATTTTTACGCATCGTAAATATTTGGTACTTTCTGAAGTTAAGTCAGTTAGAAAGTTTATTTCATAAAACAATTTATATATTTTTTATTTTAGAATATCACATCGAAAATCGTTATTTTTTTAAAGTCCATGTTGGGATTTTTTCTTAAGATAACTCAAAAAACATTTTAGCCCTTTTTTCACGTAGTGGAACAAAAGCGCTATTAGGACGCAAATTTCGTCTTCGTCTTCGTTCCATATTTTGTCGTACCTTTTTCTCAGCCAATAAGCAACCAATTGACCTCGGGTTTTCAGCATTTGGTCACATTTGTGCCCTAGATGAGCCAAATCATATTTAAATTTAATAATTTTTAAATTAAAAAAAATAATTTTTTTAAAGTACAGTACTATTTTTGTTAGTAAAAAGTTCATTAGTTGCATTATTGTAAAATACACATGTGAAAAACGCGCTAAAATTACTTGGCCATGCCAATGATTGATATTCTTGTTTAAAATAAAGAAAATGAAGTCTTTCCTTAATTCTAGATCTAACACAATGTATAAAGTGACATTTAAAAACTTTTCATTTCAACACTTTTTTACAATAAATTTAGATTCATTTTGAGCACCTTTTTTTAAAAAAAAAATGTTTAGGTTACTAGGATTTTTAAGTAGATAAAGTGTTCTCACCTCAAAGCAATAATGAAATTGCATTCTCATTATTTTGTATTGAAAGCTCACTTTGAAAAACTTTGTAATGATATAATTTCGTAACAAAGAGAAACATTAATTTTTTTTAATTGAAAATACTGTATTATTAATATCTGCAATTAGTTGCTTTCATTGTAAAAAAGCAGTTTTAAAAGTATTTAATTTTGTGTAGTAAAAGAAACTTTGTCATCAAGTAAAATTATCGACTGTTTGAACATTTATTTTTTTCTTATTGGAAAAAACAAGACTATTTAAGACTGCAATGGAATATATTCTATATATATATATTTATTTCTATATATATATATATTATATATATAATATTTGAGTAACAATCTCAGTTTTCACTTTTATTTAGTATCCTTCTCTCAATTTTATCCATTTTAATATGCTCGCGTTCATTTTAAGAAGCTATTGATTTAAATATGTGAAAAACAGAAGTGAACTATACGTGCTTACATTAAAATATAATTCTAATTACATATGTTGTTACTATGGCACTTAAGAAAATTTAGATTTGAGATTTCTCCTACAAGCAGGAAATACAGTTAACTTTTCTTTCATAGTATATGAGATGATTTATTGTGAGATAACTCCAGTTAAAAATGAAATTTAAGCACCATTAAAATAAGTAAATTTCAACTTGAGTATGGTTCTTATTTCTGTTAATTTATTTGTTGTTCCTCTCAGGTAAAGTGTTAACCTAAGTGTAATAACCTAACTATAATTCTTAAACTGTGAGTCTTATAAATTATTTCTTTACTAAAATTAACTACCGTATTTACTCGAATCTAAGCTGCCTATTTTTCCAGAGGTAATGCTATGAAAATCGGGTGAGGCTTAGAATTAAAGGCAAGAAACATTTTGGGTGGGGAAATTGAGTTTGAACACAATGGATGCATTGTGTCCACTTGAATTATTGACTCTTCCTTTCCGCATTTTATCTCCGTATTCAGTCTACCCTTAACATCGTTATCTGCTCGTATTTGGGAAATTTTGTTTGTGTGTACGCTTTCTTTTATGCGCCTAAACATCAAAGACATCGGTGATAGTATCAATGTGAGTTCACTGTGACGCAAGTATGAAAGGGGAGACAATTTTATATGCAGAAGAAACAGAGCAGCAGCCAATGAAAATTTAACACGGATGAAACAGATATGCGTGGATGGCATAAACAAAATGATTTAATTTTGCTTGCAAATGTTCAAAGTCTTCAATATTTCCTTTACATTCTTCTGAACACGCTCTTGAAAAAAAATGTTACATAACAAATGCATTGGAGGGCACGGAAGACGACACGTCAGGGAAAATGGTGACGCTGGCAACAATTCCGAAGACATATATGACAGTGGGAGTGACGAATCTTTTCGAAAGATTATACTTACGATTAGAGTAATTGTAGTTCATGTATGTATTTTAAAACTTTTAAACTTTAAAAAATTATACCTTATTATTTATCTCATTAAGATTTTTAAAAGAATTCTTTAGAATGAGATATTGATAAACAATTTGCACAATTTTTTTAATATTTTCTGAAAAACGTCGTAGAGAATTTATGGGAGGAGCTTCGATTCGAGTAAATATGGTATTTAATTAATAGTTTTTCTTCTTAAGAAATTTTGACTAGAAACACACACACACACACACACACACACACACACACACACACACACACACACACACACACACACACACACACACACACACACACCACACACACACACACACAACAGAAGGAGTTGTCCTATTGTAATTAACTTTCGTATGCAAATATATTTGTACCGATCATGCAAATGATTAAAATTCCTTGTCCAATGAATGAATAGCGGAGGCTACAACGCATCTTAACTGCGCACTCAGCAGGTGTGTATAAGAAGCGATTATCAACCCAATTGTTAAAATACATGTAGCATTGCGATTTAGTATATCTTTCAACGAATGAAAAAATGCCGCACCCTAGGGTTTGAGCTCATTACGAGAAACTGTCAGAGTTTTGAAAGAGGCCGTATCATTGGAATGCAAGAGGCAGGTTGGGCAAATAGGAGAATCGCTCGTCATATTGGTTCGAAGCGATGCGGCCATTAGAAGCTGCTGGCAAGAATGGGTGGACTATGGCAGATTTCAGCGTCGTGGTGTTAGTAGTCGACTTAGTGTCACAGAAGATCGGGAGAACAGATTGATTGTCAGATGTGCTTTCACAACGCATAATTCATCGTTATCA
>BMAO01021772.1:0-90549 GCA_019973975.1 Trichonephila clavata
TACTACTATTTAAATCTTGAAGTAAAATTGTGAGGATATTTTGAAATGTTCGACACACGGGAAAAAAGTTTCATGCAATTATCTTTATAAAAGAAGAAATTATTAAATGATTGTTTTAAGTATTTTGAGTGTTTTGTTAAAATTTGTTCAAAAAAGCTTTTGGCTTTTTATTTTTTAAGTCACTGATTCTAAAAGTTTTAAAAATAATTTTTTTTTGAACGCAGCGATTTTGATTCATTTTGAAAAAAATCATAAAATATGCAAAATATTATTGTTTTGTAAAAAAAAAAAAAATTTTTAAATTCTTTAAAAAAAAGATTTTTTAGGCATTTTATTTTTTTAATCACTGATTTTAAATGATCAATGAACTTTTTAAAAATCATTTTCATTTAAATTCATCTATATTTATTCATTTTAGAAGAAATCATAAAATACAAAACAAAATTAATTAATTCATTTATACTAATATTGATTAAAAATATTCATTTAGCAATTAATTGTGACATGCCAATTTATTGATTTTTGATATATTAATAACATGCAATTAATAATGAAGAATTTTTTATTTGAACATAGCTTTTATTTTTTCTAAGGAAGTTATGCTTATTTGACTGAATAATTAAAAAAAAAAAAATTCGAAATGAGCAAATTTTGCGTTTTTATTATGAAATTATATGTCAAAAAAAGATTTATACATTAGGCATTATTTTAAAGTAAACTATAAGTTTTATGAAAGAGAACAAAAATTTTGATACTGATAAATATTTTAAATGAGTCTCAGAAATGTATTGAATACATTTTGTCATCTTAATGTAACATCTATAATGATTTAATTTTGAAAATTATATAAAGAAAAAATGACGAAAATTGAAGCAAAAATAACTTTTTCACTCGTATTTTTTTTTTTACTCGCCAAATTTACTGATTTCCCCCTGTTTAAGGCAGAACGTTTTAGTGTAACCCTTGAGTTAGATGCGATTGACGGTTAAACAGTTCAAAGGTCTTTGGCGCGAAACTATTTTTCGACTCCAAGGTTTGGCTAACTGTAAAATCGCGTATTTTTTATTAATTATTTTTATTTTTAGGGCATAGTTTTTAAGTTAATGCTTTCAAACTTCACAAATTAATTGCAAAAATAAAGTACTTTTAAATAAAAAAAATGTACAAAAAATACTGTTTAAATTATTTCTCGCAAAAAAGCTTTTTTACGAAAATCGCAATTTTTTTTTTTAAATCCTTAATTTTTAAGCAATTTCTTCAATCTTCCTACAGATTACGGATAATATTCTTTTACACACGAAAATAAAGCTTCGTCCGATTATCTTCATAAATGACAAAGTTATTCAATGTTAAGTTAAAATTTTGAGTATTTTTTGAAAAATCTTTAAAAAAAGTTTTGGGAATTTTATTTTTTAAATGACTGGATCTAAAAGAGAAAGGCTTGAAGTTATTTAATGTAGAATATCGTTGTAATAACACGAAAACAAATTCATACCTTATAATTTAGAAATAATTTGCATAAAAACGCATCAGTTTTAACCCTTTTCTAAAAAATTCTTAAAAAATAGAAAATATCATTATTTTGCAAAAACGATTATACCGTATTGTGGCGAAATAAATGATCTTTCTGGTTCTGTAATTTTTTTTGTCTGATTTTTACAGTAAAAATTGGATGGCAATTTTAAGATGGTGGAAAACGTCGGATCACCGCACGGTCGAAACGGAATGGAAGTTCTGCCAAGTAAACAACCCGCAGGAGTAAAACAATTAGGCGTTTTAAGGTTTTTAATTAATATCTTTTTAACTAACTGCAATATCGGAATGAACAATAGTTTACATCCTACTCTCAGACCTACTGAATATACGCACAAAATTTCATAAGAATCGGTCTAGCCATTTCGGAGGAGTTTGGTTACAAACACTGTGACAGGAGAATTTTATATATTAGATATATATTAGATATATAAGGAGAGTTCTTGTTCAAATTTTCAATAGTAAATAAAATATTTTTTATTCAGCCACTGAAGTTCAAATACATTTTTTAAAACTTTTAGTGAATAACATTTGATGTTGATTCCCTTTTTTCAAATAGTAATTACTTAATTAAATTTAATTTTTTAATTTTAAACCTATCCCGAATTATATATATTTCTGACTTAGTTAGAAATAGCACCAATAGATGGCGCAGTAAGTTTTTCCAACGAATTTTTCTTTTAGCTACACAAACACAAAAAACTTGTAGTTTATGTCACTTGTTGTTAGGGATTGCAATACCGGTATACCGGGATACTGGTATTTTGAGCCATTTGTACAGTTTCGAAATACCGGTATTGGCAAGTTTAAATACTGGTTTTTCGGTATTTACTAGAAATTTTTAAAATTGTTTCTTATATGTTCAGGATCGCCCACATAGCAAAATATTATAAGTCTTTGTGTTTATGCTATAGTGTTAATTATTGCACCATGATTAAAATATATTATAAATTAAACAATTTTACGTCCATTTCAGAAGGTGAAGATATTAAACGTCTTTATTCCACTCACTCCGTTGTTCTAATTTTTTTTTCCTAGCTGGTTCTACAGTTCTAAAGCAACTCACTAAATCCATCATCTGATTTTTTCCATTGCTAGATACAATGGGATAAAAAAAAACTATTAATCTGAACTTAAAAATATAGACATATAAAAATAATTTTCTTACAAAACGAACTAAATACACTACTCCTAACTAAGTTCTCCTTGAAAGAGGAATAACACATCCAAGCTCATCTGCCTTCCTTCATACATCAACACCTGTTACTAAAATGGCTCCCTAAGGGGCGAAATTAATTATACTGTGAATACAAAGTTACATCGTACAATCAAGAGAAGTTATAAAATATCTGGATCACATCCAAGGCCAAATGTGTCCTATTACAGCTGAAAACGATACTGCACTTGCACAGGATTCGTTATCTGATATTCGTATCTGAGAAACTAAGGTTATACTTGTGAAGAAAAATGCGTAATATTTTGATATTTTTTGAACTGGTGAGTTTGTTAATCACATTGTATCATACAATAGGGTTCAGATTCATTATATATATATTCTCATAAATAAAAACCCATAATAATCAATAAGAAAAACTTTTAAGAGCATTAAAAAATCAGTGGATAATACTTTGGTTTCATTATTTATATGATGAAAAGAATATGATGGCACAATGTAAAAAATGTTCTAGAGTTAAGAAGCAAGAGACTGACCAAATCAAATTTGATCAAGTTTATTGTAAATTTTTTACCCACAAACAAATCTACATTCACAAGAATTCGGTACAATTATCTAAGATGATGATGATACCAACACCAATAGAGAAAAGGAACTGTCTCTTGAATAAAAATTAGAATTAGCGATAACTAAAAAAATTTCAACAAACCAAAATACAGTACAGAAATCAGCTATATCCAAAATCATCGGACGAGAAAACGATTTATTTGAAGATGATTGATTTAGAGGTAAATACTTGGAAAAAGTATATCGCGCATTGCTAACAGTACCACCAACTAGCGTAGATGTCGAAAATGCTCTTTCGACAGCTGATAATTTTTGCACAAAATTATGTTCGAGTCTTAATGACAGTACAATTGATGCATGTTTTTTAAAAACACATTTCAAACATATAACTTTTAAAACATTAAGAACATTTCAATAACTTGTAATAGATGGAGAAAAAAGAAATACTCAAAAATGAGCCCATGGACATACTCATTTAGAAATGAGTATGTTTGTATCAGATTTGAACGCATGCTTTATCGCTTATGAAACATTACATGTACTCAAAATTTCAAAAAGGGGTTAATTAACACTATCAAACAAACTAAAAAGATATTCAGGATTACAGAAGATTTTTTTAATATACTGGCTACATATTTAAAAAATTGGGGTTCAACAACAAATTTAGTTCTCATAAATCTTCCGAACAATTTTTTGTATCTACCACGCTACCAGCGGAAGAACACATGAGTACTAGATTGTTTTGATGTTGTGTTTGACTTTAAATCAAAACAATCTTTTTACTTGACTTTTGAATTTAAGTTTTCTCTTACTTGTTAAACTAAAGTAAGTGCCTTGTTTTTAATATAAAGTTATAATAGGAATTTAGCGATATAAATATGATAAAAATCTGTCTTTTTCTTTGGCGGATAATTTAAAAAGACAGGGCTATAAATTTAAAGTATAAACTATCTTCGGAGTACTTTATTGAAACATAAAAATTTCAACTAAATAAACACTTTTTTTCTTTAAAATGGTGTATAAAACTAGGAATTCAATACAATTTCCACAAAACTAAAAATAATTTTGGATATATTGGGAATATTTAGTGATATTCAAGTGAAAACGTGCAGTTACGGTAAACCTTGTGTTGAAAATTCTAATTAATATATTCGAATAATATTTATACTGTACAAAAATAACATCATTATCTGTGCCTAGAGCTATAAGATTTGTAATCCTTTGAAATGTGTCAATTTTTTTGCAAGAACTCAATTTTTAAAAAAAAAACATATTATTTTCTCACAAATTGTGTGTGTGTGCAATAAAATACACAGAGATTAGATTATAGTCTATAATACAGATAAAATAAAATAAGTTTTCTGAAAATTTCAATTCAATATCTTAAAAAGAAATCCAATAATGAACTTTACCGTGAAGCCAAAAATAAAAAAAAAAACATAGTTTCACAGACAATGCTTTTAAAGATTTGAATACAGTATGAGAAATGTTCTACTAATTGTACATTTTTAAACTCACCCTATTTATAGCTCAAACTCTTTTTAGCTTCATATTTAACTAATTTTTTAACCCTTTTGCTGTTTTCTAGTGAGTTTTATAGGCAATAAGAATTATCGTGTTAAGTAAAATTGCAGTTAGGAGCTTTTACACAAAATTCTAATGAATGTATTCAAATAATATTTATACAGTACATAAAAAACATCTTTATATGTGTTAGGAAATAAAAGATTTATAACACTTTTAAAATTTTTTTTAAATATGCCAAATTTTACGCAAAAAACTCGATTTTTTAAAAATTTAATGATTTTTTTTTCTTAAAAAAGCACTTAAGTTCATAAACATACACACAGAGATATTAGGTTTTGATTCATAACACAGATAGAACAAAATAAAACATGTTCTGAAAATTTAAATTCAATATCTTAAAAATATTTTGTGTAGGGATCAGCATCCGGTTTTGTAAACTCCATTTCCAGTTTACTAATTATGCTATAACTTTGCTTCTAAATATCATAGAAACAAAAATAGAGTGTTTTTAGAATCTGAAATGTATGGGCTACAAAATAAAAACACAAAAGAAATTTTGAAAATTTTCACGCAAACGGCGAATTTTGGGGTTTATAATAATTCATATTGTTTGATTTTTTCGGGTACTTACATGTAGGCAAATAATAAATGAAGTATTCTTTTGCTACTTTGGAATAATTTCATTAATTTTTTTTCATATTGAACTTTAAAATGGCCTGCATGGCCTGAAAAAGGCAAGTCTACAAAATAAAATTTTCTTTTCTAATATTATTCTTTATAAGAGACTAATTTCTTGTAAATTTTAAAGAACTTTTTTTAGTAAATTTATGGAAAAGGTCTTTGTGATCTCACAAAGAGATTATTTAAAAGAGTTTAAATTTTATTTCACTACATTTATTTTATGATTCCTTTCACTCTCATTTTCGAATATTGAAAGAACCAAAATTTACTGGAAATAACAGAATAAGCAAAATTAGTTCGTAAAATTGAACATAAACTATTTCCAGAACGTTTTTTAATTTTCAGTTAGGGACATTACATGCAAAAATTAAATCAACTTAAATACTAATATTTAATCGATATTTTGTATTATTAATAATGGATCCACATTGTTTAAATCAGATTCATCTTATAACATAGTGCAGAAGGCTATACTCTTATGACCATTTAAAAAATTACTCATTAAATTGATATTCTTTTTTTAAAAAAAACAGAGACAAGCTGAGTCAAAGTAAGTTTTAATTCACAACATATTAATCTTCTGGTTTATAATACACCTTTATTGTGACCCTAGTGTTTTATTTATTTGAATGCAAATATATATTTTATGATTTTACTCGTTAAAGAAAGGTAGAGAAAAATTATGTACTTACCGTAAAATCTGGCATTACAATGCACACCATCGTATAACGCGCATCTATACTTTTAAAGTAGCAATTTTTGATTTTTATGTTTATTTGCAGTATAACGTGAACCCCCTTTTCCACGAAGAAACCTGAGATGTATGTGCGCAATGCTCTTAACGTTTGGAAGTCATTTCTTCTAAGCTTTAGTAAAAAGTAGTATACATCTAGAAGTGCAACCCTTTAAGTTCATAAGGAATGCCATTTCTTTTAAATAAACAATATTTTGATCTATGCAGAATCTAATTTTTTTTCCTATGCTCACGTTTTTTTAAAACTCCCATTTTTATACCTGGCATGTAATGTGCACACGTAAAATTCAATCTTATTTTTTGTGTTAAAAGTGTGCATCATACACCAGATTTTACGATACAATATTACCACAAAAATGCCAATATTCAAGATAACGCGCCCAGTTGGTGACCCCGATTTTGCATGTGTCGTATGCGCCAGATTAACAACCATGTGTTTTATTACATATAATTTCGCTAATATGGTTGCAATAATAATGTAAGTACCAAAAATTAATACGGCTTGGGTACAAAAACTCTTGTTTACAGGTATGTTGTACATAAGTGGAAAAACATAAGAAATATTGGTACTTATGTATTATCGCAACCAATTGGCGACATTATATGAAACGAAGCACCTGTTTGCCAATTCAGCACGTACAGCACACAGGAAATCGGAGGGTACTTGCGTATTATCGCAACAATCGCCAACTCTAAATAACAAGATGAGTTGGCCACCTCGATTTCCCTAAGTCTGGTACACGCTGAATTGACAACCAGGCGCTTCATTTCATATAATGTCGCCAATAGGTTGCAATAAGACGCAAGTACCAATCAGGGTTGCCAACTTGGTGAGTTATTATTATATTTGGCATTTGTTGTGATAATACGTAATTTGTTGTGAAATTTGTTGTCTGACATACATGAAGCACCATTAATTTAAATTATAGTTTAAAGAAACATGCTTTTATCGAACTAAAAAGTAAGAAATGAATCTTAATATAAGAATAAAATGATTAACGAGAAAATTAATGTCATTGCGGTAAAAGCTTGGGTTCTTCTGTACTACATTTTTACACTAACTCTGCATTTTTGAATAGAACTATAGTAAAAAATTATAACAATTGATATTGAGCATCCCACGCTTTTATACGCAGTTATTATTTTTCCAGTTTCAATTTCTTCATTTTTTTCTGTTTTTTTCTTGACATTTCTAAATATCTTGTGTTCCATTTCCTTAAATCCTGGCATTCATATTTTTCAAAATGGTTTTCTATAAAAGAACTATAAATAGGTTTTCTATAAATACTTACGTTTTTGCTTCTTGATGTAATTCCTTTTTTGCCAGGAATATAAGCCATTCTTTTAAATTATTTTCATGTTGAGTTCTTAGTGGGAGACCATCATCGTTGATTGAAAACTATTGGATGCCAAAATTTTATTTGCCTCAATTTCAAAACCACGTCTAAGAGATGTTTCTTGTGTATTGTACTGATAACAAATTAGTTCTTCTATATATATATATATATATACTGGTGTGCAAAAATTAAGGACGAAGTCGAAAAATTAGCATATCAGCTGAACGAAGAGGCAGAGCGGAAAGAAAGACCAATCAGGAGATTAAGTGAGGTGATGTACGGTAGCACATGCGCAGATATGCAGGTAGACGTAATGGGGGAGTGTCTGAGTAGTAAAGCATGTTGTCGGTGTAAGATTAGTATTTCTGGCAAAGAGATTGCACACCGTATAGCAGTTAAAATCACGCCAAGTTGCTGCCTCAGCAAGAAATGGCGAATAATCAATCTGTTATACGACATCTGGAAGCTTTTACCCGAGGTCGAATCATTGGGAAGTTGAAGGAAGGTCGCAGTGTGACAATTGTGGCTGCAGAGTTCGGAATTGCTCACAGCATCGTTTCACGACTTTGGAGACAATTTCAAACTACAGGAACAGCTATCCGGGGGTTCAGTAGTGGTCGGATACCTAAGGTATGTGACTACCCTAAAATCGTGTGTTTGGTGCAATTTTTCGAAATTTTTTTTATGTTTTTACATTATAGCCCATATATTTAAGATTCCAAAAATACTTTATTTTAGTTCCTACGATATTTAGAAGCAAAGTTATAGCTTAATTAGTAAACCGGAAATGGAATTTTCAAAACCGGAAATGGGTATTTAAAGAGACATAAAATGTAAACAAATAGTTTGAACTCCTTTTTCGTGACTTTTAAGCAAGATAAACATTCATTACTTATTGTAAATACAGATCAAGGTATCCTTTACTTATTTAATAATATTTTTTTCCCATCTGGCAACTGTTTTTTTTAATTCAAGCTTGTTTTATTGAATGGCAATACTATTATCGTCTATACTTTGTTTACATTGTTCATTCGAAAGCGTTCTTCTTTATTACTAATTATTTTTGATATTTTTACAATTTATTCATTTATTTTATTTAATTTTAACGTTTTATTTCATTGTGAATAATTTCAAAATGCCGAAAACTAGATCAAAAGTGACTAGAAAGAGAAGGTTTTATGGAAACGATTTACCAAGTCAGCACCAAACAGTAACAAGGCGTCGTCTGCAAGTGAAGCAAAATTGAGCACTAATGACAGTTTTGATGTGCCTGAACCTATATTTCATGGTTCTACAGGTAATCGAATTATTGATTTCCAAGCTTTATTGGGAATTATTTCAATCCTGTGTTGTCCGGAATGCTATGCAACTGGATTGAAACTAACAGAAGATTCCAGGGAAGGACTTTGCTCTAACTTGTGTGTGTCTTGCAGTTGTGGATTCATGACTGGCTTTACTTCTACCCGTAAAGAAAATAAAAAATTCACTCTCAATACTTTATTGGTATTTGGATTGAGATTGATTGGCAGGGGATTCACAGCTGGTAAGAAGTTGCTATGTACTTTAAATTTGCCCTGCATTTCTAAAAACACCTTCAGAGCTCATGAACTCGAACTGCTGGAAGCAGTACAGTTTTGTTCTGAAGAAAATATGAAAGCTGCATCAACAGAAGTGCGAAATTTTAAAAAAAAGTACAACTTGTGGTGTTTTAGTAGATGGCACATGGCAGCGGAGAGGCCATATGTCGCTTAATGGCTGCGTCTCAGCTATTTCCATTGATACTGGGAAAATTTTAGATTTGGAAGTAATGACTCAGTATTGCAAAATGTGTGAAATGAAAGGGAAATCTGCGCATGAATGCTCAAACTATAAAGGATCCTCAGGAAATATGGAAGCTGTTGGAGCTTTCAGAATTTTTGAAAGATCATTGATAAAACGAGACTTGCAGTACACCGAGTACTATGGTGATGGGGATTCCAAGGGCTTTTTACAAGTAAAGAATATATATGGGGAAAACAGTGTCTCAAAACTCGAATGTATAGGTCATATACAAAAAAGAGTAGGCTCACGTCTAAGGAAACTAAAAAAGAACACCAAAGGACTTGGTGGAAAGGGCAAACTAACTGATAAATTTATCGATAAACTACAGAACTATTACGGGATTGCCATCCGTAGCAATGTTGGATGTCTCGAAAAAATGCTATCTGCTGTAACAGCTGTTTTCTTTCACTGCTGCTCTAGAAATCAAAATCCCATGCATGGGCAATGTCCTACAGGGAAAGACAGCTGGTGCAAATATAAACGAGCATTATGCGATGAAAAAGTACACATAGACAAAACAACAGGTCTTTCAAATTCAGTTATTAAACTGATAAAGCCCACTTACTTAGCACTCTGTGATACAGATTTGTTAAAAAAATGCCTCCATGGTATGACCCAAAATAATGAAAGTTTTAATAATGTATTATGGTCTATTTTACCAAAAGAAATTTTTGTTCATAAGAAAACTTTGTTTTTGGGTTCACACATTGCTATCCTATTATATAATTCAGGTTATTTAGGACTGTTGCATGTATTTAATTATTTAGGTATGGTAATTGATCCAATGATACTTAAAAACTACATGGGAATCGACACAGAACGTATTCAAAAATCAAAACGCCAGTCATTACCCTCAACAAAACTCTCCAGAAAACAGCAAAAAGCCAAAAAAAAAGTCAAAATTAGCTAAAAATGAAGCTAAAGAAGGCTTAACTTATAAATATGGGGAGTTTTGAAAATGTTTTGTAAGTAGAAAAGTATTTATTTTGTGTTAAAAAAAATTTTAATGTGTTTTACGAGAAACTTTTTTCAATATTTTTCTTCACGATAAAGTTCACTATACAAAATATTTTTAAGATAGTAAATTGAAACTTTCAGAACATGTTTTGTGTAGTTCTATCTGTGTTATGAATCAAAATCTAATGTCTGTATATATATATATATAAATATTTAATTGCTTTTTTATGAAAAAAAGCATTAATTTTTTTTAAAAATGAGTTTTTGCATACAATTTGGCGTATTTAAAAAACTTTCAAGTATTACAAATATTTTGATACCTAACACAGATAAAGATGTTATTTATGTGCTGTATAAATATTATATGAATACACTTATTAGAATTTTGTGTAAAAGATTTGTCGTAACTGCAATTTTTCACCAAAATTTCGCTAAAAACGACAATTGTTATAGTGTATAAAATTCTCAGGAAAACAGCAAAAGGTTAAAAAAAATTCCAAATAAGTTTTACATGAAATTTAAAAGAGCTTGAGCTATAAATATGGTGAGTTTAAAAAATGTACAATGAGTAGAAAATTTTTCACATAGCATTAAAATCTTTAAATGCATTTTCTGAGAAACTATGTTTTTCAATTTTTTTCTTCACGGTACGGTTGACTACAAGATTTCTTTTTAAGATATTGACTTGAAATTTTCAGAGAATCTTTAATTTAGTTTTATCTGTAGTCTAGTCTATAATCTAATACCTGTGTATATATTTATTTATTTTATTGCACTTTTTGTGAGAAAATAACATTAGTTTTTTGTAAAAAAATGAGTTTTTGCATAAAAATTGACATATTTTGAAAACTTTACAGAAGTATTATAAATTTCATAGTTATAATCACAGAAAATGATGTTATTTATGTACTGTATAAATATTATTAGAATATATGTATCAGAATTTTCAACACAATCCTTACCGTAATTGCAATTTTTCATTAAAATTTCACTCAAAATTCCCTATATTTCCAAAAATATTTATAACTTTATAAAAACTGTGTTTGAATTCTTACTTTTATGTCCCATTACAAATAAAAATATGTTTACATAAGTGAAATTTTACATATTTCAAAAAAAGTGCTCCGAAGGTAGTCACATACCTTAAAGACATTCTATATTCATATTTACAAAGTTTAATGAGTTCTGCCTATTAATTGCTAATACTAACAATTACACGGCTGGCCACCGTAAATGCGACACCCTGAAGGAAGTACGCAAATAACATGAAATTTACAACATGCATTAGTGGAGGTGAGATATGCAAATGATTAGAATTTCAGCGCAGACACACATCACGCACGCCTGTGGCGCCACCTCAAAGCGCTATTTAAGGCTTGGAGATTTCGACGATTTCAAGTTCGGCAATTGTGTTTTTCTTGTGGTTTTTTCAAAACGATCAGTTATGTCTCGTAGAAAACAGCGATCAGGTTTTAAACAAGTATCCGAGTTCGACAGAGGAAGGATAGTGGTCTACCGAGGTTATGGATTATCTTTCAGGAAAATCGGTAGTCGTGTTGGACGAAACCAAACAACTGTAATGCGGATATGTGATCCTTGGATGCAGGAGTGTACGACGGACCGACGTGGTCGATCGCATCCACCTCAGTGCACCACTTCACATGAGGACAGGCAAATCGTGCGCATGGCAGTGACGGATCACTCAGTCACATTACGAACCATAAGACAGCATATTGAGTCTGTAACGCATCACTCAGTGTCTGCGCGTACCATTCGACGCCGTTTACAGCAGAGTGGTTTGTCCGCAAGACGTCCATTGCTTGGTCTACCCTTGACGCAGAACCACAGATGTCTCCGCCGTCAATGGTGCTATAAAGAAGGATGTGGGCGGCAGAATGGAATGAAAATGTCTTTACTGACGAGTCACGTATCTGTCTGCAACACCAAGATGGTCGGATTCGAGTCTGGAGACAGCGTGGAGAGAGGATGCTGAACAGCTGCTTTATGCACCGAAACAATGGTCCTGCACCGGGTATTATGGTATGGGGCGGTCTTGGATATCATTCCCGCACTCCTCTAGTACGCATTGCCGCTACATCTCCGAGGTGTTGGAGCCAGTTGTCCTTCCTTACTTTCAGGGCTTGGCCACAGCCATATTTCAACAGGATAATGCGCGACCACATGTGGCACGCATTGTTCAAAGGTTCTTCGTCAATCACCAGATTGAACTGTTTCCCTGGCCGGCTCGCTCTCCAGATATTTCGCCGATAGAAAACATGTGGTCCATGGTTGCTCAACGATTGACCCTGATTACACCTCCAGCTGCCACACCAGGTCAACTTTGGCAACGTGTGGAAGCTGCTTGGTCTGCTGTACCCCCAAAACACATCCAAAGTCTCTTTGAATCAATGCCGAGGCGTGTGGCAGCGGTGATCTCCAGCAATGGCGGCTAATCTGGCTACTGATTCTGGCAGGAACCACACTTCACAGAAGTCTATAAATTTAATCATTTGATACTTGGTCAACATGTTATCTACAAAATAAATTTTGTTGTTCTATCTCTTGTCTTTCTTGGTGTTCCATTGACGGTGGCCAGTAGTGTATATCAAACGCCCGTCTTCAGCATCTCTGCCATTAGTCGACGAGCAGCCCAATATAATGACGAGGAAGCATAAAAATAATTAAAATTTGTCTTCATAGAGTTGTCTACAAGACACTTAAAAACAATAGGGTAATGTCTGAGGTGGTCACCATCCATTTTACCCTGGTTACTCAGAGGGCACCAAGCAGAATACTTTACTCCAATGCGATGTAAATGTCTTTGCAAGTAGTCATGTCCAGTAGATTTCAAAACTCAGTTTTCAGTTTTTTTTAAGTGGCTGGACGCAATAACCTAGTAGTCATAGTACTGTTTTATCTAGCATTCCTTCCCTCCTCGTTTTTGCATTCCCGCATAGAAGTGGTATCCCTGTGTATATCTTATTTCTTTTTCAAGGACTTGCGTGCCTCATTAGTAAGGCAGTATCTGTACGAGTATGTGTCTGTTTTTAGTATTTACATTGTTATTTTTGTTACCAATCACATCCTGGCATCTAGTAAGGAGCCAACTTTTAAAAGTACTTTTACCGTATCTTCTATTCTTCCCCCTATTCTGAAGAATTTTGGAGAGGTTCCTTCATTCAGACCATTTTGTATATGCATTTCCTTTGTTGTTGTCGTGTGTGTCATCCGCGATACACACGAAAGACGAGAGATAGATGAACAAAAGCATACAATACAATCACAGAAAATACAGACTTCATTACAAACGATTATCCCGGCATAGAACAGGACTGCGCTGCTTTCCATTCCAGGAGAAAGTCCGATTTCTTTTCCCGAAGATATATCCATGCAGTATTCGGGATTTGAACCCAGGCCCACTCGATTACAAGCCGAGTGTCATATCCACCGTACTGGCTGGGCGGTTGTATTTCGTTTTCTACATAAATAAAGTATCTTCTCAGAAAGTCGGTTCGAAGCTCGAAACCCTTGAGAGAGTTCGATTCCCCTATGTAGGTAAGTAAGGTAACGGACTCGTAGCAGGCGTATCATAAGTTCGAGTCGAGAACCATTGAAAACCCGCCGTGTTGAGAGGGTCGATGCACGTTAAATATGTAGTGGCTCAAAGTCTCCTCACATTTGCATGGAGTGGAGGTTTGAAAAGTGGGGTAGCAACTCAGGTGTCACCCTGGTCGTTTGACAGAGGTTCAAAATTACTGCAATAGCCCTCGTTTTGCCCTTAGAGTGCGACGCTAATAAAGACCCACCAAGACCACAAGTTTAGCAATTATTTTTTATTTAAGAATAATATCAAATAAAAAGAAAAATGACATTACCTTATCATTTATTTTCATTATGTGAACAGAATAAAAATAAAGTAACATATCTTTTAAATATTATTTTTAATAAAACAGTATTTTTAAGGAAAACTGATGCCACCAACAGTTCATAATACATGGATAAACATAATTTGGTTCAGAAATTATCACTGATGGAGTAAACTTGTACAATACGTCGAAGTGGTTTGAGTCGATGCAAGTGCATTCAGGACTTAAAATTCAACATATAATACATTATATACGCAGGATATTTATTTAAGAAAATTTATTATATTTTCGTATTAGTTACAACACAAAATCTGAACAGTGGAGTAAAAATTAATTTTTTTCCCAGTATTTTTAAATTTATTGTGTGACACTAAAATTCCTCTTATTTCTCTATATTTTTAATTTACTGTCTGAATATTACTTCTCATTCATACAACATATTTAAATTTTTATTTGACTATAGAAAAATTACCATATAATTTGTTGCAGCGGCTATTAAACTGCGGTCCGTGGACACTTGGGGATTCCCAGGGGCCTTTCTAGAAGTGCCCGGAGTCTTTAAGAAAACATTAACAATTTTTCTCTTTTAGAGACTTTAAAAAGCTTCGTGGAAAAATTAAAGGATGCACCATTCTAGCCTAGATCACTAAATTGTCCCCCTACGAAAGAATTCAACTAGAACGTGTATTTTGATGAAGAATATTAGGTCAGGTGTTAAAAACCATGGGAGTCCATTCTGTCACGTTGAAACATAAAAGGGGGCCGCGGCGATCGAAAGTTTAAGAACCGCCGATTTAATGAATAAGAGAAAAAAAGTAAAATTACTTATCGCTTGAAAAAAATGCTTAATCCACTTACGGTTTTTCGGGCAAACAATATTTAAATGGTAAGGTAAATGTTAACAAAATCTAGTTCACTGTGTGATTTCGGTTTTCAATAGGTTTGCAAAACCTAGCATGGTGGAACTGTTCAGTAAAAGAAAACAGAAAGGAAATTTTTGTCAATTTAAATCAATAGTTTGAAACAGATTAGAAATAAAAAAAACACAATTTCCGGGTGGAAATGTTGAAATTATTTTTTTCAATTTGAATATTTGGGGATGTGTGCGATACTTCCAAAGAAATTCTGGCAGAAATAAAAAAAATTGCTGGTTTGAATAAACATGCATTCAAAACTGCGCGAGAGTGATTCATATTGATCTTGAAAATAAACGGAGATCAAATGAAAAAAGATAATACCTATAAATTTTAGTAATATTAATCTCCAGACTCAATCTCTACAAAGATTTTAAGAACTACCTGAATTTAGTGTACAAATATTCTTATTCCATTGGTTTTTGAAAAATCAGGGCATAAACAATACCAAACATTGCTGGCAAAGGAAACTAGTGAATCGTAATAAGGACTTACAAGACATCGACACGCGGAGCAGTTTTTAACCTACAAGGCGCCTTAGGCACTTCAAATTGTTACACCCCTTCAAATTGCTACTCATCTCCTTTAATTCTTACCTTGCCCATTTTGGTTAGGGAGGGATTTTTCTTCCCTCTTACTCTTTTCCCTTCCATAATATCTGCTGTTTGGAGAAATTTTCCATTATCCACTACCTATGGACCCACTTTGTCCTGGACTAGCAACCGGCAGCCGCATGGGAAGGTAGTGTCATGGTTTGACCATTCTCGTTCATTTCTTGCCTTACAGCATCACGGACTCCCCACTCGCCCTTTTATACAGTAAATTAATGAAGCCGTTTGCAATTACAGTATAGAGCGATGGTCCTCAGCTCCCTGGCCGAGGACCGGTACCAGTCGGCGGCTGGGGTTCTATTCAGAATATTAGAAATATCGCATTGGAACCATTAGGCACCGCGGTAAAATATATCACGACTCTTGTAGCATATATCCCCGTACCATTCTTTTAACTTGTATTACGAATCAGAGTACAGCAGTGCTTCTCAACTTAAAATATTTGCGACCCAACATTCAATCATAATTTTCATCGTGCCCCCCTCCATACAACAACAACGTGTATTAATTCAATAATACTATCCTCTGAAGCTAAACCTACAGTATGACTTTAACCTCTTAAGCGCCGTCGGTGTATATAAACGTATCGCTTAGCCAATGTGTTAATTGCTCCGGACGTATACATCCGTCTATCCGAAATACTACCTTTTCTGTGCCCTGCTGTAAATAAGATTATTCCAAAGGCTTTGGAATGCAATAAAATAACTTCGACAGTGTGTGTGGAAGGATTGACTTATTTCAGAGGATTTGCTTTATTTATTCCCTATCCCCCTTCTAATACACCACATACACTCGCCTGGGGAGCGAATCGCGTACCGGATGGGCGGCTAACTTTAGTATTGTTAAATTAATTATAAAATACATTGAGCAGTACTGATATATTTATAAGTGTAAAGTGTTATATCAGTATAAATGTGTATTTTATTTTTTATTATATCCGTATGAATTTTTTTTGTATACTTTCAGTTTATTAATATTTTTTTAAACAATCTTTTGTGTTCGACTTTTAAATACGCTCGCACCCCCTAGGGGGGCTCGCCCCACAGTTTGAGAAACACTGGTGTACAGTTCTAGCAACCTTCCAGCATTTTCAGTATACTAAACAGCTTCCATTATGCCACTGAAATTTTGAAGCCTATTGCCATGCTTTACTTTCAAAGCTTGTCAGTGGCTCAGTTACTATAGTTCAATATGAGATCGCACTTGCCTCACAACTTACAACAATTCTACTTTGCTCTGTACCGTTGATTTGGTTTGTTCATCTTTCTCATCTAACTCCTTTTAACTCGTGTAGTTAATTATTGAAGTACGACTGACCCAATGGGGATCATTCAGCAGTATGCTTGGATTACTTTTGGTAACATTGAAAATCAGATCCCAAGAACATTTCCAAAGCCCCTTTCATTTACTGTCGAGGTATATTTCAAGAAATATCATCAGTCATTGCAGCTATAATGTTATAGATCTTCATGTACTGCGAGTCGTATGAGGTTTTAATCCCAATCATTTCTTTGTTTTATACGATTAAGTTCAATAAATCCGGCTTTAAAATACCTTGCGCATCATAGTGTTACATTTGGGACGTCCTGCGGTATAATTTCCCCACGTAGACTCAAAAATATTTTTACTAACGATCACGGACTAATAGACCGCTGATAAGGAAATACTCGTAAACATAGTAAAGTCAACGCCCGCGTAAATATGTGAGTTATTTGTGCAATTAGATGAATATTGCGGCTGTTTTTCTGTCGGGCATGTTTACCTGTTCGTGCCCTAAATGCAAATGTATAGCCAAACCGAGTGTCAAAATTTAAATATTTTGATAGGATTTCGTGACTCAGAATATCATGCCTTACATATGATTAGGACTGTAACGACCATAACAAGATGCTATTTGTAACTGATCAAACACACAAAAGCGTTACAGACAAATAATGCAAATCACCAGAACGAACGAGGTTTGTTTTCGCAGACACGGGTGGTACCTATATTTCTCGGAATAAAATTGAAATTAAAATTAGACACCTAACGTTTTTTCAAACTGCATGCATGAAACTTAAAAATAACACAATAACATTCCTACACGTGTATTCGAACATTATTTTTTTAAAAAACAAATTTATTCATATCAACCTAAAAATATTTTGGCAATTTTTTCCCCAAAAACATCTTGCTTATTACAGTAATTAATCTGAATTCAAATTACGTTGATTTTTATGAAGCTAATATTCTCTCATGTAAAAGACCATGCTTGTCAAGATATCATGGTTGTGAGTTTCATAATCAGCTATCAGTCGAGTACCGTCATTAAAGTTCTGCTATGTAAAATAATAATTATTACTAAGTGTTAAAATTGAATCGAAACCACTGGCGTTGTTAGGTCTGAATCAAAATTCCTTCCTGTATCCTGTATCAGCCCTTCCAATTCCTGTATCAAAATTATTTCGGGGCCCTTTTTTAGATATAGGAACTCAATGCCTTCTCCTGCTGTGGTATGAAATTTAAGAAACGGCAGCGCTTATACTTTTAAGTGGTTTGCCCATATAAAGCACGGTTTACCGAAAGTTGACCGCAACTGGTTTACCGTACGCTGCACGGGCACTGATATATATATATATAATACGACGATGTTGTAATGGATATTCGTTGGAATGGATTCTTTAAATTGATACTGAAGAAACATTCTTGAGGTCAATTAAATCGGCTTATTAAACATCTTAAAAACATTTAAGCAAGACAAGGACGACACACAAATGTACGTAATCACAAATAGACACACACACAATACACAAACACTAGCTGCAGCAGACTACATGATGACAAGAAGCGAAAAGGGCGGCGTAACCGTGTGATCTGAGTTTTTACACTGACGGTGAAGGTCGTACGACTCTTTTGTAACAGGAGTCGTGATTGGATGCAAATGCGCGTGAGCAATTAGATTACGATTAAGATTATGCGCGAGAGCAATTACATTAATATGTGAAAGAACTAGGAAATTATTTAACGGGTACAGTTAAAGAGAGTTAGAAGAAGTCATTACATATATATATATATATATATACTAGCTGGTATACCGGTTCTTCGCACGGATGAATCGAAAAATTAAACAATACAGATTGAAGGATAAAGAAGTTTGTAATGAGTTAATTTAGATGAATTGCAAATTAAACAAAACAAAAAAAAAGTTTTTTGCATATCTCAGTTGAAAAAAAATCATATTTGTTAAATTTTAAGTTTGTAGGTCTAATAGCTGATGAAAAGGATTTTTTAAAATTTATAACGCACTAGTATCTCTCTTGTTGGTCGCTTTTTGAAAACACCTTCCTGAGCTGATCTCTGCTCAGAAAAAGTAACACATTATTACAAATTTTATGTAATGAACGCTTAAAGTAGTGTAAATAATTTATATCTGGATGTGTAATACGTTAGTATTACTTTCTGTTATGTTTATTTTACGTTAAAATTGTAATATTCGCAGGCAATGCCGTCCCTTACATTTCATGGCGGTTTAATGGAAACAGCGAAATGCTGATGATATAGCTAGGATGGCATTATTTTTGGCGATCATGTTGGCAAATGGGCGGTGGATTGAACGGTTTAGAAGTTGATATGCTACAGCGCCACCTGGTGAGCAGCTGCAACAAAGAGGATAATACAAAAACCTTCTCCACAAAAAATACATATTCATATACAATTTTCATAGTGATCGGTTGAACGGTGTTGGAGTGTGAAGATAGGTCATATATACTATTCTTTCTTTCTTTGATGCGCGCGTATTTTTAATTCTTATAGTGCAGTGGTTCTTAAACTTTCGATCGTCGTGCCCCCCCCCTTTATGTATCAGCCTAACATTGCATATTTTGAACATCTTTCCCAGACTCCCAGCACAAAGATGAATGATTTAAATACAATCGCTATCATATTGGCGGGCTATGAATTCAGTTCTTAATCTTCGCACATGTTTTTCACTATTTTTTGTAAATATTACGTTGTAGTAATGGTTATGTAGTCTCAAACAATAAAGAAAACTGAATTAATATTCTAAATCAAAAAATATATTTTAGTAAAGTTTTTTAATGGCGGTGAAGGGGGAGGGGGAATTAATAAAATTTAGTCTAGGATGGTACATCTTTCAGTTCTTCCACGAGACCTTTCAGAGTCTGCGAAAGAAGAAATTCTTAACATTAAATGAGAAATCTTCACAGACCTCTAAGAAAGAGGCTGAGGATCCTCGGGGTCTACAGACCACAGTTTAAGGGCTATCGGAACCCTCTATACTGATAATGTTAAAAAGGCTCTTTTCAATGTACCTTTTCCAAACAACCTGTTGGAATTACAATGCCCAAATTTTTTTTGCAAGTTAACGGCCCAAGGTGCCGTTTTTTTAAGTACCGAGTAAAAAAAAAGACCGGTTAAGAGGTTAAGCTCGGATTGTTCTAATCCATTTGATCGTAACTAAGAATCATTATGTATATTTCAATTCGCTCTCCTACAACTTTATATCGATATCAAATCATATAAATCAAATTTATGACTTAAACGTAGGATATTTTTAACAAAAAAAAGGAAAAAAAATGATTTTTTAAAAGAAATGCTTGTATTTTCATGAACGTAAGTACTACTTTTAAGAAATATCGAATTAAATATTTTTTGAAGGGAAAAATCATTTCCATCCCTATTACACTTCGCGACGTTGAAAATTCAACACCAAGAAGTTGATACGAAGGAAAGAACCTTCGCTCACAGAGAGAAACAACAAAGAACAATAAGTGATGTTTATTTTAAAATGGTGTTCATAACACAGAGTAAGACCAACATCAGCTTAGTAAGTTGCAGGACCACCATGCAGAGCCGGCTCCAGCAATTTTGCCGCCCCGGACAAAAAGGGAAAATACCGCCCCTCTCTCCAAAGCAAAAAATTACAATTTTTTTTATTTTTAAATTTATGGCTAATATTTGTATGTTACACATTTAAAATTGAGTTTTTTTAAAAAATGTTATTTTTTGTAAAAAAAAAAAAAAAAAATGGTAATTTCTGTTATGAATAGAAAAAGGGCAAGTGTTATATGATTTTGGAATTTTAATTAAAATCTTCACAGCTTTTCCCGAGCTCAGTTCTGGTAGGCGATAACGAACCCTTTTTGTGACTGTGATTAATAGCATGGCTATGTGAGATAGCGTTAGTAAAAAAATCACTCTAAAATTGTGCAATGTGTGGTCACGGTACTTTATGATGCATTAGAGCCGGGGTGGGCATTTCGTCAATCACCGATCGACCGGTGGACCGCCACAACATTTTGTGGTGACAGTTTGAAGATTTTAGCAGTTAGTAATTATAGACAGAAATATTCAAGATTGGCTGAAGTATGCAGACTAATTCTTTTACTGACTATAACAACAAAAACTATTATTAGATAAAAATACTTAATTTTTTAATGTGTTTTGAATTGTTTAATAATAGATACATCATTTGATATTATTATATTTAAGTTGTTATTATTATGTTGCGTTTTGTTTCAAAAATGGTTTTAAAAGTGCTAGTTTTTTAAAAAATTTAGCTCTGTAGGTGAGAGTACGTATTCCATACTTATAATTAAAATATTGTAGACCTTTTCCAACCTCACCACACCTACGACACTAGGAACACACAAGAATTTTTTAAAGGAGGGGGTGATGGTTGAAAGTATCATATCATATCCCAATATGCTGCCAAACATATTTCTTTTTCGATTTTGTAGATTATCGGGAACAAAAAATAAAGTAAAAAATAAATGCTTGAATAAATAATCAGCATTAATTAATAAATAATTATTAATAACAAATACTTAAGTTTTACGTATTATATATATACATGGAATTATAATCAATCTAAAAAAAATTCAATGGCTATGAGTGAGGGTCCGGACCCGTGGACCCTTCACTCCCTCCTTGTGTGCGCCACTGACACTGGGTGGACCGCAACACATTGAGAAAATAAAAAGCAGACTGTATCTTGGAAAAGTGTGCCCACCCCTGCATTAGAGGATTATTCACATTTTCAAAAATAGGCTAAACATAACCTCTAACCAAGTGATATATGGTATTTTTTTTTACTATTATTCTAAGAACTCTGGTGTGACCCTCCGATTCACTCTGTATCATGTTCACATTAAGCTTCGGGGCAGCATGTATAGAGGCTAAATTATCTTTCAATCAAAAATGTGCTGGGATTTACTAGTGCATAACTGGACAAATATTTCTTCCTTGCATTTGTTATTAAAATTATGTTATCTCTCTCCAGATTCTTCTGGAATGTTTTGCGCAAATGTATAAACAAATATGTTATTGCAAACTGAAGAATTTTGCATATATTGGTGCGTTATATCTAAATATATTCCATTTTTAGATTGTGGATTGAAATTTGAAATGCACATTTTAATATTACGCATACTTTCGAAGAGAAGTTTCAATTTCCAACTCCGTAAATAGAAAATCTTTTTCCTCTTTTTGTTTCTAAACCATATCGAACCATCACGACTTTCGTACATTCCATATTCCCAATGCAAATAGTTAAAAATTCTCGTACTTTCAATACACGTATCCATTTCATATCCGTTTATTTTTGTTTTCAGTTTTTTTATTTCGAATTTGAAAATTTCCTTAATATAACATCAAAAAATAATTAACTCTTTAACTAAAAAAATCCTAAATAGCATCAAACTTAAATTCTAAAAGAACATGTTATCGAAGAGTTCTTGCACATATTTTCACCAATATAAGGTGTCTTGGTTCCTACAGTAAACCATTTATGTGTTCCTTTTTTTCTGTAAATTCTGTCATTCACGCTCGTGATGATGACAGGGCCGCTTTTCCGCTTAAGAGCGCTAGATATGTGCCTAGGGCGCAAAAGATGTTGAGACGCAAAAAATCAGAAAGCGAAAAAAAAGAGAGAAAAAAATTACGGCGAATGTACCACAGCCTAGGGAGCCGTGCCTCTAAGACAGGGGTGGCCAACCAGCGGCACGGAAGACTTGAAACAAAGGCACGTGAAAACTTATTGAAAAATGTAAAAAAAATAACATCAAATAACAATTTTTTAACAACTTTATTTAAATGCAGTATAAATTTATTTTAAATACACTTAATTAATTGAATAACAATAGAAAACTATCATGTAGAGCAGGGGTCGGTAACCTTTCAGCTGTGGCGTGCCAAACCAACCTACCAACATGATTCAGCGTGCCAAGCAATAGCAAATATTTGAAACGATTTGATTCCCACGACAATACATGCAGAATTAGGATAAATAGAGGCCAAAAATACAAATTTACTTATTTGCTAATTATGCATCATTTAAAGATATTTATTGACATAAAAATAAACATAAAATAGAACTATTACTTCAATATAAATACAAATATTAAAACTGTGCACATAAATATGTATATTTTTAGAATTTTCAAGGAAAACTTAAAAAATATGACTTTTCTTTAATATAAATCAAAAATTAAAATTGTATATATATTATGCATTCTTAAAAATATTTATGAAACTAAAAATAAACAACATAAAGTATAAGTGTTCATGCAGCAAAGTTAAATAAAAAATTAAAATTTTAATGAGAACCTTGTCCCTGCAGAGATCTACTTAATGTCGCAATATCAGGGGTATAATTCGTTACTTTCAATTTAATACAGGATTCAGAATGTTCAGCAGTTAAATAATTTCTTTGTGGACTCAAAATATATTTCATATGAGAAAAAATTTGTTCACATAGATATGTGGAACCAAAAGCGGAAAGTAGGGCACAAGCTATTTTTTTCAAACAATTAAATCTTTCTGGCAATGACATCCAGAAATTTAAAATAGCTAAGGAGTATATTGACTGTAATAAAGATACAGAAGTTTTTGACGAATTTTCATTAATTTCTAACTACATTACATCACAAAAAGTAACCAAATGAAAATGATCTAAATGTTTCCACGGAAACTCGTTGGGTGGAAGTATTCAAACACTTTCACGCCAACAATCTACAGCATGAAAACTTTTCTATTTTATTTGAATATATTTTATGTTTGCCTGCTACAAATGCTCCAGTAGAAAGAGTATTTTGTATGATGAACATATTGTGGACATCTGTGAAAACTCAGCTACAAATTTCAGTTCTAAAGGTGATGTTGACAATTAAGGTGAATATAAAAAAAAACGTTCCAAGAGCTTCATTCTTACTTAAAATCTTCACCAGCTATATTAAAGCAAATTTGTTCCTCTGATAAATATAAATATAACTAAACATTTGGGGTATATTTTTTAATTCGTAACTTTTAAGCTAACTTTTTCTGATTAAATAACTTAAAAAAGTGGGGGTTTTTTTCAATGTATACCTGTTAATTGACCTAAGCAAAATAATTTCCCGTTTTGTATCAAAGAATAAATGGTCACGTTAATTATGTACCAAACTCCATTATAGTAAACATGCAGTAGTATTATATTTAAAAGAAGTGCAACAAGTACAGTGGAACGTCGTTTATCGGAATCAATTGGGAACGGACACCGTTCGGATACGCGATTGTTCGGATAACCGAATGCGATCCATGCAGTATATGAAACCAGACATTTTACGAATATTAAAAATCATCACATGCTGGAAACGTGCTTGAAGAAAAAGCAAAATACGTGCAAAATGTCGCAATTTTTCCTTTATTGAGGAAAGTAATCACTTATTTTTCGCTGTACCATTGTGCATCTTCATTTTTTTGCTGCAAGGTCTCTGATTCTCTTGAGCAGCAGTAGTTGAGTAGGACAGCACTCTGATTGTTGTTCGTACCACTCCATAGCTGTCTCGAACGCAGAAAAACGCGTCAGCATTTGCTACTTTCGTTGTTGTCCTCGTCTTCATCCGTTTCATCGTTGACAGGGTCGGATTCTTCTTGCACGGAAGTCACAATCTCGTCATCATTTAGCATTTGGAATCCACAGTCTTCTGCATCGCATGCCATCCTGGTTTCTACATCAACAAAACTCATCAAAAGAGCAAGTATACACCCATTTACTTGGAAACAAACTGACCTAATATTCCGCGCAGATGTTAACCAAATCACACAAATGAAATTCCCTAAATATCCCTCATTTTAGATTTTCCTGTCACTTCTGGCTTCACGCGAAACAACTGTTTAGTGTTGCACTGTTCGAAAACGTATCCGGACTTCGGTTCGGATATTTGACGCTCCGGATAATAAACGTTCAGATAAACGACGTTCTACTGTACTCACATTTGCTTAACTGCCCCAATTTAAAGCTAAAAAAATTAAATGTTATGCACAATCCTGGTGGTTTTTAGCGTAAGTTACTAGCATTATTATTGTGTACATAAATCCTTTGTGTTTCAAAACTTTTGTGAATGTATTAGGTTAAGATCAAGCTGAATAACCTGCCGTCGTAACAAATCCTATTAATAATATGCAAAAATATATTTCAAATTAGAAAAAATGTTTTCAGTCATATTTAATTAATTAAATATTGTTTTAATGTAGAAAATACATTGGTAAATTACATATTAAAAAATTAGAGCCTTACGGGCACTATAAATTTTTGTTTTATGCCTTACAAACTTTAAATGCGTTTTTCTCATACTTTTAATTTTGAAGATGTAAGTATTTTCTAAACCCTAAGGCCTTTTTTTCTGTTCAAGATAGAATCTTGAAATTTTTTGTATGCACTCCCAAACGTATGTTTTATAAAAGTTAGTATGGATTTAGGTCTAAGATCTCTGGTTATTTTTTTAAAAAATGCTAAAATTAATATTTTAAAAGGTTTTTCCAGGTTTAGCAAGAAGAATAAGTATTGAAAATCAGCAAGGGAACAAATTTTCAAATAAATACTAAATTTTGTTTATAATAATCCAAGAAAAATAAATCACTTAAAATAATTTAAAAATTTTAAAAATCAAGCATTTTATAAAGTTTGGAAGAACTTCAAAAATTCCTAATTTTTTAAAATTGTAAAATAATAGATGGTCGAACTGATTTTATACTAACAGAATCAGTTTCATAATATAATCTAAATATAAAAGATAAATTATTTATACTGTTACTGTCTCCAAAAAAGAGGGTACAGTGTAGCCTTATTATATATATATATATATTTGTTGGAAAAGTTGGAAGTAACACGCAATTTTTTTTTCAGATAATGGCTATTTTTTCTAAAAGGGATGGCTACTCCTACTTTAAGAGAATAACGATTGTGAAATGTGTGAGACCTACTATGGAAAATGAAAAGCTTACAGTTTGATATTACTATGCACTCAAAATAATATTACAATGGAAATT
This sequence comes from Trichonephila clavata, assembly GCA_019973975.1. Taxonomy (NCBI): domain Eukaryota; kingdom Metazoa; phylum Arthropoda; class Arachnida; order Araneae; family Nephilidae; genus Trichonephila; species Trichonephila clavata. Next base: position 26,051 of record BMAO01021772.1, read on the forward strand.
GATTGCAATGATGTTATTAATGATTTTGCAATGATCAAAGCTCTAAGAAAACCTTTGTTGTATAAATACAACTGCAGTAACTCAACAAAGAACAAAGATGTCCAAAAGTAAAAGGTAATAAAGCAATAAGCGATGAACAAGATAACAATCAACAAGTTGAAAACAGTTCATATAATAATGTATACCCAAACCAGAGGTGGCATATCCAGGGACAAGGGACGGCGGTTGACCACATTCAATAATTTTACGGCCCGTGAGATTCATTACAACTTTAAAAAAGATGATTATTTTGTGAAATATTTTTGTTTTTATAACATAGTGTTTTGTAACAAACATATCTAAATTTTCTATTTTATTACGTTGCTTTTTTTTTATACATACTTAGAAGTGAGTATTTTTGCTTGGTAGTGACCCCTCCCCCGCAGTATCACGCTTGATTCTTGTAACTTTATCGCGCATTTTATTGCTAGGGCTAGGCACATTTTATCATAGTATTATTATTATTAATATATCTATGTTTGTATACATGAAAAATAATGAAAAGAATAATAATAAATTTTTCCGTTTTAAATTTTCTCTCCAATAAATGTTTCAATGGGTCCAAATCTAAAATTAAGAAACATATATTTTTTTATATGCGGCTCGCGGGATTATAATATTTTTCCGAAAAAGCCCGTAAGGTCATTAGGGTTGGCCATCCCTGTTCTATGGTGATTTGTTGTCCCAATGCTGTCTACTATCACCCCTTAATTTGTCGGTCGAATTCGGAAACACCCTGTATAAACACTAGCAATAGAAAAAAGAATGTAAAAAGTATCAAAATAGATCCGACACAGACATGCAGAGTTAAAATCATAACTTTGGACCATATTGAGAAGCAGAGAGATAAATAATAATAAAAATAATCAGAGAAGTATGCAAATCTGAAATAATTCCAAATGAGGCGCAACTCGCTAGTAAATGGAAATGCTACTGTTAATATTCAATTGCAGTTGCGAATCAAATATAATTGAACTGAAAAATTAAAAACAAAAAAATAATATACTTTTTAAAAGCAAAAGATTTATTCTGTAAAACCATTTTGAGAAGCCTTTACTAGTTGATCCCTCCAAAAACAGGTTTTCTGATTCGTGTTCAGAGTGAAGAATGAGGACTCTGATTTGAAAGTTGGAAAAAGATGGATACATTTGTAATACCTGTCGGTTCCTGCTTGACTCTGAACCCCCTTGTCTACCTGTAAACCCGGCTAGGTGTGTAGAAGAAACTGAATGATCATCAGACATGATTTCAATCCAATTAATTTATTGTTATCAAAATATCAATCAGACACAATAACAATCTAAGTAAGATAGTCGATCAAATAGTAGAGCGCGGAGGTGAGATTCTATAACACGGGGATTCTACTACGGACCTTCAACTGAATCTAAGATAGCTTAAATACGCTCAAATATAACTACGTCCCACACTAATAAGCTAACTTCTAATTAATCAAGCTCACGATACCTGTACTTTTTATGCATCGGATCCTACACTGGAATCTTGCAGGTGATCTTTATCGGGATTGATCAATGTCGTTGGATCCACGCTCTGAAATCTTTGTCCTGGACTACTCCAAGACCTCTTAATAATTCCACTATCTTTCAATCTACAATTAACAAACTAACTCGCAGACTCTGCTAACTCCTACTTGCCAACAACAACCTGCCAACTCTCAAACTCGCGAAAACAGAATCTATATAATATACTTCATTTACATAATCACGCTTTCTTGGTCAGCGAAAGTTGGTTGAATAGAAATATTTTCCCCCAGAAGAGTCCCTAAGGTGTTAATATAGTCGCGGATACATCCATCACACATTTTGTTTCTTTAACGAATTTTTTGCGCTAAATTTATATATAATAAATATAATAATATATATAATAGATATTAATATATCTATAAGGATATACATAATTGTAATTAAAAATCGTTTTTATTTTTGTAAGCATAAATTTTGATGCAATACTTGAAATTGCACCTGATAATTTTTAACTTAATTTCATTATATTTAAACTAATGCATTGATACCCCAAACTGAGTGATAACCTTATAGGTCGAGGTATAATTTCGCATATAAATACATACAAACTATTTTTAGTTGGGCCGAAGACGAAAGAAAATGTTAATTTAGAAAAAAAAAATGTAATAAAATCTTGGATAACCAAATACAAATTCACAGATTGAAGTAATGATGATGTAGATGGTTTCAAAAAAACTTTGCCGGCTCAAAGATTTTTTTCTCCTGTAAAACTTTTTCGTAGCATGCTAATAATTGTTTTATTCCTTGTTTTTCTGAAAAAATACGCTCTTCGTTGGAGTTTATTTTCTAAAATTTGTAACCTTTTTGAATTCCTTATATATTTTTGAATTCCTATATTTTTCAATTTGTACTTTTACAATTTCCTATATATATATATATATATATATATCTAGTTCAAATTTTCAAGCATTAATAAAATACTTTCTATTCATCCATTCAAGTTCAAATACATTTTTTAAAACTTGTAATGGATGACACTTGATGTTAATACAGTTTTTAAAATATTAATTCATTAATTTAATTAAAAAATGAATAAATTGTAACCAAAATAATAAGTAGTAACAAACAAACAAAAATAGTCCAGCACCATATATAGAAACGAAAATTTTAAAATTGCAAGGAAAATCGCTTTCTATTTTGTCACTTAATATTGTGATTCTGTCATATGTATATACATATTTATATTAATTGTAAATATCTAATAAAAAATTAACTAAAATATTTTTTTTGTTGACCTAAGTAGGAATTGACCTAAAAATTTACATTTTTTGTTTCAATTGTACTGAGGCTTTCTGTCAAATTTACAATTGTCATTCGATTTTCTTATTGAATTGGGTCTAAAGTCTTAAACTCTTCAATGTTTTACTCTTGCCCATGCATTTCTAAGAACTCATCAATTGTCAGCTCCTGACTGTGGGAATCCAACAGTTCTTAATTATACTATGGTAAATTAAAATAAATTTTTATGGCAGCATCGATTCCGCGCGATAGTCCGAACATGTACATTAGGTAAACAGTAAGCAGGGAATGAGTAATCGAGTTGTGTAGCGTTCAAACAAAACACGAATTGACGAGATTTGAAACTCGTGACAATCCGAGATGGCGTGTCGGGGTAATAAGTCGAAGTATTACTGTGATCAAAACTCTGTCAAAAAATTGTAACCGCACACAGTGAAACAAAACACTATTTAGTATATATTTTTACCTCCGTTAAAAAACAAATTACGCATTCACTTTGACCTTCACTGCAAACGTACAAATTTGTATCTACTATAAACCCAATTAAAATTTTACACTGAACTTCAAAAAAGGTATCCAAGATAAAATCTAAATTTCAAGCAGAATAATTTCAATTGCATTTAAAGTCTATAGTGGCACCCCTTCTAAAAATAGTAAAATTTGAAAATGCTAGATCATTCAAGTTTACAGGAAGCCAAGTGAATCATATGAAAGTCAAATAACCACAAAAAATGCAACTTACTTTTAAGTGACAAGAAGAATTAGCTGTAAAATATAAATTTATATTACCAATGGTAAAATATATGTATGTACCATAATTATAGCTATACGAGGTGTGACACACAAAAAAACAAGACAGGTCAAGTAATTCATTGTACGTACAGAATCAGTTCTCCGTGAAATTATCACATTCAAAATAATTCCCATCACACACTTCTGCATTCGGTGCTGCCATTGCTGGTAACAGTTCTGGAACGAGGTACTTGGAAGGCCCTTCAGGAGATTCTCCGTTTTTGCCCAAAACCTCTTCAATTGAGGTAAAATGGGCTTCCTTTAAGCACGATTTCACTGTAAGAAACCAAACAAAAGTCGCCTGAGGCCAAATCAGGTTAATAAGGAGGATGAACAATCCCAGTTATGTTTTGCTGGTCAGAAACATCTTGGCAGATAGAACCGTGTGAACGGATGCATTGTCTCGGTGCTACAGCGATCCATCACTCCCCCATTCTGACCTTTTTTCCTAATTTTTTCAGAAAGTCTTTTTAGTACTTACATGTAGTAGAATGGATTAACAGTCTGACCAATTATGTGAGTTGGAACCTACTCATCTCACGAATTTTAGCAATGTTTTGGTCTGTAATCACTTACGTTGAGCGCCCAGCACGTTCATCGTCTTCCACACTGTCCCTTCCCCCTGAAAACCACTCATGCCATTCAAACACATGTGCACGAGACGAAGTTTCATCTCCATAAGCCTCAGTTAATATTTCAATGTTTTCGTGAATGATTTCTTAGGTTTCACAAGAAACTTTATGTGGATTCGACATTTTTTCCGGCATAATGCAGTTGCACGTGTTCACTCAATGATGCAGCACTTCCAACTGGCGGGATCGGTTACAGCGAAACTGGCCATATGGTTGGAGGACGTCACCGAAACAGTTTTTTTTTCAAGTTACACACTTGGTCTCATTTTATTGTCATACCTTGTGCAAAAAACAGTAGCTGAATGAGGGTTTTTTAGTCGCACAATGAAGCAACACGAGTGCTATTGGCGACGAACCTTGTAACTTTGAACCTGAAGAACTCTCAAGATGAGGAAGGCCTCTGAGCTGGTTCTCCTCTCCACCCTTAAACTCCCCCCCCCTAAGACAACGGGCGGATTTTGATTATCGATAGATTCAAACTGCATCACACCCTTTCTATAACCGGGGTGGGAATTAAATCGATCGCGATCGACCGCTAGACCAATGAGACATTTTGGAGTGAGCGCTTTCACTAAGATCTATAACTCGCATATCAAAAGAAACATATTTGTGAAACACTGATGCCAGGTACACTGGAAAATCGGCTTTTCACAATTCTTTCGGCGACATTGTGTAGACGACACATGCACCACTATTGGAAGCGCACGATGATGTTTCACATTTTCTGTCACTGCTGGGGAAAAAAGCGATCACCACGAAGTCAGCTCTGGAAATGGGTTTCCCCCACACTACGCACTTCCTCGGTATTCGATTTTTGTATTGGTGTTAAGTCCCGCGACTGCACGGCACCCGGCAGGGAACGTGTGTTAAGTATATTCGGTTATAGATTCATCGATTTACTTGTGTTCGCTGCATTGAAAACGTTCATACTCCATTGTCTAGCAGTCGTTCATAGTTGTGCAAACATGGAATTTGCAGAAAAAAGGAAAGCAATAAACTTTTTTCCCCACGGAAGTGAATATCATAGCAACAGCTTTTTCGAACAAACTGCCATGCAATGCACATGGAAGCATCAAGAAATGTCGCTGAAGTAAACTGATATTTATGTGACGCTTTATCTCGAAGGTTTAATTTACTCTATAGGATCAACAAATTTCTTATCAAATAATAAATATTGTAGACCATCACCACCTTAGCAGACCATCTCTTAGCCATGAGTCTGTAACCATGACCAACAGACTACAATGGCCATAATAACCACTGACATTTAATTTATTAAATTCTGATATAACAATATAATATTAATGATATTAATGTAATTTTGAATAACAAAATTCTAAATGTTTTGTTTGTTTTGGTTTATAAAAGTTACTCTTATTTTCATTCAGTATGTATCAAGGATTTCTCTTTGATTTTTTTAAACAATAAATTTAATAATGATTTTTCTGAATGCTGGTAAACACGTTTGTGTTTAGAAAATAGAAGAAACAAATTACAATCGGACCTATGTTTAACAAAGCCGCTAAATCCCGAAAAAAATTCGTTACATGGAAAATTTATTAAATACAGCTTCATATGTTAATGCACTTCAGAAACCACATATAACCAATTTTAAATTTATAAACACAACTTATTATTTTAACAAAATTAAATTCACACACTTTTTAAAAAAATTAATATTTATTCGTCTTACATACACTCATGTCCATAAATTAAGGATAATTCAGAATCACACAAAAATTGAACTCTAAAATAAAAATTTCACCTATAGAATTATCACACACTCTTGAAGAAGAATATGCAAATTACAGGAAACCACCAGATGTCGCGGATAGTACGTCACAATGACGAGAGTGTAAGAAAGGTGTATATAAGGAATGGTGGCAAAGAAGTAAAATTGTTCACAAGCGCTTTAAAAGCCTTTCAGTGCAATAACCGTATAGTTATGGCACAAAGGAAGCATTTGGATGATTTTTTACGTGGTAGAATTATCGGACGACGCACCCAGCTGGAAGTATCCGAGGAACTTGGAATCGCCCAGAGTGTCATCTCCAGGCTTTGGCAACGATTCCAAGATGATGGTAATGTGAGTAGATGTTACAGCACAGGTCGCCCCCGAGTTACAACGCCGAATGAGGACCGGTATTTGTCAGTTACTGCCAAAAGAAACAGACGGAGCACAGCATCAGACCTATCTCGTCAGCTCTCTTCAGTTACTGGTACGACAGTTTCAAGGCAGACCGTGTACAGACGCTTAGGGTACATTGGTTTATATGCTCGTAGGCGTGTCAGATGTGTTCCCCTTACTGCAACTCACTGTCGCCTGCGATTAACCTGGAGTAGAGAGCATGCATTGTGGACACCGCAACAGTGGTCTTGTGTGATGTTTTCCGACGATTTCAGGTTTAGTTTGCAGTCTGATTCTCGCCGGACTTTCATATGGAGAGCGCCAGGTACCCGTTACCACCAAGAGAACACCATTAAACAACACCGTTACGGTGGTGGAGGATGGCTCGTTTGGGGACTAATTATTCTTGGTTCCAGAACTGACCTGCATGTTCAGAGTGTAACGATGACAGGCCACATCAATCGGGATGTCATTCTGGAACAACATGTACGTTTGTTTCGGGGCGCCATGGGGGCTGAATTTCTGTTTATGGATGACAACGCCCGTCCTCACCGTGCAAACATTGTTGACGAATGCCTTCAATCGGAGGATATCACCCGTATGGATTGGCCAGCAAACTCACCGGACTTGAATCCTATAGAGCATGTGTGGGATATGCTTGGCCGACGAATTGCAGCCCGTCAACACCCTCCCAACTGTCTACTGGAACTTCGGAGGGCATTGTTTGATGAGTGGTGTAATATTCCCCAAGATCAGATTGATAATTTGATATTCAGCATGCGTAGGCGTTTTAAGGCCTGTATTGCATCGTCCGGGAGACATACTCCGTATTAACCATCATCTAACGATGTTATACTGTTTTTTTTAAATAAGTTCTTTTTTGAAATTTGCTACAGGGAGTAAAAATCACAATTTTTATTAATTATGTCAAACATATAGCATCTTTTTTGCGCTTTACCTTTTGTTTAATAGACTTTACAAATAAGTCAAAGTTGTTTTGCTTCTGTCTCTTTCTTTGGCTGAACTTCATTATCCTTAATTTATAGACATGAGTGTATTACACCAATCAAAAAGAAATCCTCAAGGAAAACTTGGGGAAAAAAACATTGTCCCTAAATGCACTGTACTTTTAACGTTAAAAAAATTTTATATTAAAATTAATGTATTTTTTAATGACATTTTCTAATTTAAAGCCTATGCCAATAATTTTAAACATACATTATTCTATAACTAGTAATTTTAAGCATACTCTACCACATGCGTCCTTGAATTTAATTACTGATTAAATCTGGTAGTTTTATTTGAGTTTATTTTAAAGATTATATCCATTTGATTGCTCTAGGTGAGTTAGGTTCTTGGTAATACAAGTTCAAGTTTCAAGTACAAGTTCAAGATTACCATAAAATGAGCTAAAAGAGAGAATAATTTGAAAAATATCCTGAAACATTTTAAATAAAAGAAGAAAGAAAATCGAATTACAAGAGAAAACGTTCGTTACTTAGAAATGCAATTCGCTCGATTTGGAGGTTATTTTACATTAAAAAAAAGTAGTACTTGGTTCCAGGAAAAAATTCGCGAAATAGAGAAATTCGTAATATAGAGGTTCGTTATATGGAGGTCGACCATATATACATGTTTTTATGCAGATGATAAGAACAGAAAATTTTTTACACTTAATTAGAGAATTAACTCTTAAACACTCAAGTAAAATATAAGAATTAAAAAATAATTCATATATATTTTTAAATTAATAAAATATACATTAGCCTTAATAATTTTAATATTTAAACTATTGAATAAAAAACATGCTCGGTAGGAGATCAATTCATATGTATTTTTAAAGTTTACTCATAATTAAATTCATATTCCAGAAAATTTATGTTTAATACGTGATCCAGGTGCTGCATTTTGCAGAATTTCACGAAGCATGAATTTATTAAAATATTTCATATTTAAAAATATGCGTCACACGCTTGAATGTGGATCAGAAATATTGACTCAACTGCAAAATAACACGAAATTAAAAGTATAAAAGATGCCCCGCTCTCACTAAGATTATATTCGGTCCAGAACACTCATAATAACAATGACTTGGACAAATAAATTAGCTTTTCTATGCTTTGCGATACTCTGTACTCAGAGCATGTATGTTCTGGGTCAAGTTACTCCATGGTCAAGCGCAGAATTGGCGGATACGTTCATTAACAACTTTTTGTCAGCTATATCATATGCAGGAGTTTTCAGTGCCGAGCAACTTGATGACATGTCAGCCATTGGAGACACATTAAGAGAAGCAACGGATAAAATGGCTAGAAGTCAAAAGAATTAAGATCAAAGTTACAAGCCCTTAATATGGCTTTTGCTTCTCCATGGCAGAAATAGCGGTGGTGGAACAGGGAGGAAAAATGTGGCAAAGAGAACCACGCAATAAAGGACGCTCTAAATAAAGCTTTTTATCAAACCACTGGTACAGAAGACACTCGATTTGTTGAAGAAATAGGAGGATTAATGGAAACATTTGCTCAAGTGCCTCTGGAGGAAATGGTGTCAATGGACTTGGAGGAAACGGAGGAAGCTTTGGATCAGGAGCACAAGGTGGCGACTCAGCTGCTGCAGCCGCAACCTCTGGAGGAAATGGTGGACATTTTGGATCAGGAGGAGACTCAGCTTCAGCAGCCTCCCCGCTGGAGGAAATGGTGGACGCTTTGGATCAGGAGGAGTAGGTAGTGACTCAGCTGCAGCAGCCGCAGCCTCTGGAGGAAACGGTGGTAATGGACAAGGAGGATACGGTGGGCGCTTTGGCTCAGGAGGACCTAGTGGTGACTCAGCTGCTGCAGCCACAGCCTCTGGAGGAAATGGTGGACGCTTTGGATCAGGAGGACCAGGTGGTGACTCAGCTGCAGCAGCCGCAGCCTCTGGGAGGAAACGGTGGTAATGGAGCAAGGAGGATACGGTGGATCCTTTGGATCAGGAGGACCAGGAGGTCCTCAGCTGCTGCAGCCTCTGGAGGAAATAGTGGACGGTTTGGATCTGGAGCGACCAGGAGGTGACTCAGCTGCAGCAGCCGCAGCCTCTGGAGGAAACGGTGTTGATGGACAAGAAGGATACGGTGGACGCTTTGGTTCAGGAGACCAGGTGGTGACTTAGCTGCTGCAGCCGCAGCCTCTGGAGCAAACCGGTGGTGATGGACAAGGAGGATTCGGTGGACGTTTTGGATCAGAAGGACCAGGTGGCGACTCAGCTGCTGCAGCCGCAGCCTCTGGAGGAAATGGTGGACGTTTTGGATCAGGAAGACCAGGTGGTAATTCAGCTGCTGCAGCCGCAGCCACTGGTGGAAATGGTGGACGCTTTGGACCAGGAGGTGACTCAGCTGCTGCCTCTGGAGGAAACGGAGGTAATGGACAAGGAGGATCCGGTGGACGTTTTGGATCAGGAGGACAAGGTGGCGACTCAGCTGCTGCAGCCGCAGCCTCTGGAGGTAACGGTGGTAATGGACAAGGAGGATACGGTGGACGCTTTGGCTCAGGAAAACCAGGTGGTGACTTAGCTGCTGCACCCGCAGCCACTGGAGGAAATGGTAAGCGCTTTGGCTCAGGAGGACCAGGAGGTGACTCAGCTGCAGCAGCCGCAGTCTCTGGAGGAAACGGTGGTAATGGACAAGGAGGATACGGTGGACGCTTTGGCTCAGGAGGACCAGGAGCTGACTCAGCTGCAGCAGCCTCTGGAGGTAACGGTGGCAATGGACAAGGAGGATACGGTGGACTCTTTGGCTCAGGAAGATCAGGTGGTGACTTATTTGCTGCAGCCACAGCCACTGGAGGAAATGGTAAGCGCTTTGGCTCAGGAGGACCAGGAGGTGACTCAGCTGCATCAGCCGCAGCCTCTGGAGGAAACGGTGGTAATGGACAAGGAGGATACGGTGGACGCTTTGGCTCGGGAGGACCAGATAGTGACTCAGCTGCTGCAGCCTCAGTCACTGGAGGGAATGGTGGGCGATTTGGTTCAGGAGAACCAGGTGGTGACTCAGCTGCAGCAGCCGCAGCCTCTGGAGAAAACACTGGTAATGGACAAGGAGGACACGGTGGACGCTTTGGATCAAGAGGACCAGGAGGTGCCTCAGCTGCAGCAGCCGCTTCCTCTGGAGGAAACGGTGGCAATGGACAAGGAGGATACGGTGGATACTTTGGATCAGGAGGACTGGGTGGTGACTCAGCTGCTACAACCGCAGCCTCTGGAGGAAACGGAGGTAATGGACAAGGAGCATACGGTGGACGCTTTGGATCAGAAGGGCTGGGCGGTGACTCAGCTGCTGCAGCCGCAACCTCTGGAGGAAATGGTGGACGCTTTGGATCAGGAGGACCAGGAGGTGACTCTGCTGCAGCAGCCGCAGCTTCTGGAGGTAACACAGTTAATGGACAAGGAGGATACGGTTTACGCTTTGGTTCAGGACTGCCAGGTGGTGACTTAAGAGTGGTAGCCTCTGCATCTGGTGATCGAGGATTCGGAAGAGGAATATATAGTAGCGGCTATGGTAGCGACTCAGGATCTGCTTCAGCCACTGGAGAATTTAGTGGCTATTTAGATGTTCCATTATCTGGAAGAGTTTCTGCTGCTGCTTCTCGTCTTTCGTCTCCAGCAGCTGGTTCACGAGTTTCTTCAGCTATTTCCTTACTTTTGTCGAATGGCATTACAAACACAAATGCATTATCTAGCGCTATTGGTAATATTATGTACCAAGTTGACAACAGTAACCCTGGTCTATCTAGTTGTGATGTTACTGTTGAAGCCCTGTTAGAAATTTTATCGGCTCTTTTATCGATTTTGGGTTCTGCAAGCATTGGAGAAATTAATTACAAATCTTTGGGGCAATCTGCTGAGATCGTCAGTCAATCAATGCTCCAAGCCCTTGGTTGAATTTAATTACATCAGCCTTCTGTTTTGAATTTTATAACACATTCTTATATTTTTTTATGTATGATCTCTTTCAATAAATGATTTGCAAATTTCAAAATTGTTTTTCCTTATTTGTTTCATGTTGTTTTTTTGGTACTCCTTTATTTTCGTAATTTTTTTTCGTAACATAATATTGAAAATTTTTTTATTTAAATTTTAAGAAATGTGAAACTACTAGAGATGTGTAATCTTCTTTCTGAACTCGATTAACGTTTCTTTTGAAATCTTAATTTTTTTCCATTCGAACTTCTTAAAACTTTTAAGAGGAAAAGTATAATTTTTGACACACCATTTCTATACAAATGAATGTTGATGTGTAACACGGATTATTTAGTATTTTAATTTCTTTTTTTCTCTTTGTAAACATAACTTCCGTATTACATAAATTTATCTAACTCTTCTTCCCTTAAGGGTTTGAAAAAAGGAAATATCTTAACAAGATGATAGATTCAAGAATCAAAAAGGAACATCATTAACTGTAACTGTGTTTGGGTGATAATAGCTTTTCTTCTAAACTGTAATCCAATGCATTGCACATTTACAATCTTACTTTTTAAACAAAACATCAAGGTGCTTTTCTCGGCAAATTACGAAACGTTTCATCTAAAAATATTTTTGTGCAGGTATAAAAACATTTTTTTTATTAATGCATATAAATTTTTTTTAAACAATCGAAAGTGAAGAACTCTTATTTAAATAAAGATCTTGATTGAATTTCTTAATATTTTTTTTTAAAAGTAATTGTGTACGCGCATTTTATATAAACAAACCTATTTCTACTTAGGTCAACAAAGAAAAATTTCATTTTAGTTACCTTTTATTAAATAGTTACAATTAATGTAAATATGTATATACATATGACTTAATCACAATACTAAGTGACAAAATAGAAAGCGATTTCCCTTGCAATTTTCCATTCTATATATGGTGATTGTTGGCAAGCTTGGCTTAGCTGGGAGCGCCAATATGCCAAAGGGGGTTACTGTAAAAGCCTCGCCAGAGGCAGTCCACTTATTGTCGTTCAGGAGAGAGGGTCGCTTTTTCGTCAATAGCGGGTCAACTTCCCCATAATAAACCTTGGATTGAATCACACCTATTTGTCGTTCTTTGCATTTCGTTTCGTACACCTCTCTCCCTCTTTCGCCACAGTGATGGATTATTATTTTTTTGTTTATTGAGTATTTATTCATTCATTAAATTTAATTATTCTAATAAAATATTACAGTAAAAATGATATAACTTTCTCAGAAATTAGGCCATCCCAGGTGGGATTCGAACACCCGACCTTTGGATCAGAAGTCCAACGGGCTATCTATTGAGCTATACACGACTTTCCTTTCTATATATGCTGTTCGACTAGAATTTTTATTTGTTACTATTTATTCATTTTTTAATTTAATTAATGAATTTATATTTGAAAAAAAAACTGTATTAACATTAAGTGCTTTTCCACTACAATTTTTAAAAAATGAATTTGAATTTGAATATACGAATAGAAAGTATTTTATAAACGATTGAAAATTTTAACAAGATTATTAATAAATAAAAATTTATAGGGTGAGTGTGAACTATATACATAGTAGTAGGAATTGAAAAATAAATACAGAGGACAAAAACTTAAAATTCATAAAAAACTACGTTATAAGTGCATACATAAAATTAAAAAGATAAAAATAATTTTTACTGATTGTTTATTCTTTACTTTTATTCAAAGTAGCGAAATAAGTTTTTCGCCTTCTAATTAATTCTAATCAAATTTAAGCAAATAACTTACCTGTGTACTTAAGCCGTCATTAAAACGCACTTTTATATAAAACAGTTCATTAGTATTAAATTAATAAATAATTAGTTTATAGCATTTGATTAATTTTAAAATAGTTTCGTCTAAAACTTTATCATCTATTAATAATTAAATATTAAATACAATAGCAAAGAAAAAAAGTACGAAAGCAATACAAATAGCTTTAAATAACATATTCAATATTTGCTAAAGAAAGGTTTTTAAAATGCAAAGTATGTTTTCAAACTTGTCTTTACAATGAAGCAAAATCACAAATTATAATACATTTAATCTATGAATATAAATTATACCCTATTAGAACACTGATAATTAAACTCAAATGTATTTAAAGAAGTACAATAACATGATATAACTCAAGTAACCAATAAAATATTTCGTAATACTGATGTTTGAAAACCTCAAGAAAAAAAGTATGTTCATTCTAATGAAGGTGCACAATAAAGTGCTTTGAGAGCAAGCACACTATCATTCCACATTACTGCGGCTTGTCTTAGCTCTTTCAGTCATTGCATCATTAATTGTATTTTAAACCAACAATGTCTGATGTCCTGGTCTAACTCAGGGATAGGCAAACAGTGGCCCGTGGGCCCGTCAAGGCAGTCGGAAAACCAAATTTTAAAAAAATGATCTCTCTCTCTCTCTCTCTTTTTCAATGAACATGTATTTTTGAGCAATGTTTTTCTTGGATTTCTTCTTTTAGTTCAACAGGAGTAAATATAGATATCATAAACTTGAAGACTATGATAATAATTTCACAATATTCACTTTCACTCCTGCTTCCAAGAAAAAATGTTGAAAAGTGTGGCAGGTTACCCATTTGTCTTATTAAACTTATTCCGAAATTAAATGTGCTTGCAACTATAAAGGATATGAAATTAGCACAATGAATGAGTGAGTGAGTGAATATTAACGTCCCACTGTTCAGCTACACGAGGGCTTTTGGGGACGGTCCGCTTAATTTTGAACCATGGTCAAGTGACGCGGACAACACCTGAGATGGCACCCCCCTCCTAACTACCACACCACATCAACGGGAGGACGTTTGAGCTCTCGACAGATTTAACGTGCATCGCTCCCCTACACGGCGATCTTCAGTCGAACTGGGATCGAACTGATTTAGCACAACGAAAAAGCTACGGTTTGCAATCCCGTGCTATATTTTCAATCTTACGGGATTACATTATACAAATCCCGGGATTAGTCTCGGGATTCGAAATGGACTATATATGAAAATTACTTACACAATTAGAATGGCTGAAATCACATAATAAAACTGAAAACATAATTAAAAAATTGGTTCAATAATATTTATTGAAACAAATCAAAACACAAAACTTAATTCATCAAAAGCAAATACAATAGAGCAAAATAAATTCACTTAATATAGTACAATTTCAATTCAATAAAAATTGACCATTTGAATTAAAAATGGATGCTTGAGATTTTCCAAAATCTTATTGCAAACTTAAAATAGAATAAAACGCTCCTATTTTTTTTTCATTGGAACACTGTTCTTTCTTATGTGAAATATGTTTAGAATTGATAACTATATGGTACGACATTCTAAGGAAGTATATTTTTTAAAATTAAAATTATGAAGTCTGAAAACTGAATTTTTCCCGATAAACTCGCATACAAAGCACGTACAAAAGGATAGCGTAGATTTACATAAATTTTATTTCCCACAGAAAAAATACTTTCCTTTCTTTAAAAAAACTTATAAGCATAAAGTAATCATAATAAACTCTAAAATTAGCTCTAATAAAAATACTCAAAAAACAGACTTCAATATTAATAATAATAAATACATTGTAAATTTCATAGTCAAATAACATTCTGCCATTTAGATTCCTCAAAAAATGTCTTTTCGAAATATTTTTAATAACATTTAAATATTAATACATGCAATCTAATTTGAAAATATATTTATAATAAAAACAAAATAATATTACTAAATTTACCTCTTCGTAAATTAAAAAAGAAAAAATTGAAATAACTCACCTATATTCAAAAAATGTTTTTTGGTTACTTCAAATAGAAATAACAGCTTAAACATGTTATAAGAATATACTTATAATTAAAAAATATTACTAAAGTTATCTCTTGATGTATAAAAAAAAAAAGAGAGAAAATTTTTTAAAAAACACATCTTTTTTTACTTAATATGATAATTCAGAAAAATGATTCATGATTGTTGATTCAGAAAAGAAAAATCAAAATTCATTATTAACATCAGACAATGAGTCACAATTTTGTTTATTACTGGGGAAAGCAATGAATGTTGCGCAATGTCTCGTTTAGGAAGTAGAAGCTCTCTACATAGATTTTCTAAAAATTAAATTCTTAGAAAATTTTGATGCGAAAAAAAAAATTAAAACATAATTCCAATAAAAATTAAATCTCGGGATTAATTATTTCAATCTCGGGATTTTAAAAAAACTCCGGGATCCCAGGGCTGCAAATTCTAGAAAAAGACGAATTAAAACTGCTACTATTATAATTAAAAAATATATTCATAGATTTTTATGATATAATGTATATATTTTCTGAGATGCATAGTTAACTAATGAACACTATCATTTTAAAAGTAGAGGCGCGGCCCTCATTTATCCTTCACTTTCAGAATGTATCTCTCGAGTCCCAGAGGGGGGGGGGCACCTGAGCTCTGATGATGCGAAATTACCAGGAATTTAACCTTCCCCAGAGCATCCAAGTCAAACATGCACTCTAGGGATATTTAACATGCCGCCCAATCATACAACATGGATGCATCATGAAAATCCACCGAACCTGCAAACTTGGGCGTACAAGGGTAGCGCCTAACCAACAATGCCACCCAACCGACTATCGCCATACAGGTTTGCTACTAGAATTGTGGGAGAGAGTGAGTATTAACATTGCATGTTCAGCTACACGAGGGCTTTTGGTGACGGACCTGGTAATTTTGAACCAGGTCAAGTGACGAGGACGATACCTGAGCTGGCACTTCCCCCCTACTAACTACCACACTACACCAACGGGAGGACGTTTGAGCTCTCGGCAGATTTAACGTGCATCCCTCCCCTAAACGACGGGTCTTCAGGGGTACTGGGCTCGAACTCATGACACGCCAGCCATGATCCGATACCTTGACCACTTGGCTACCGCGGCCACGCTACCTGAATTGCAAACCACTCTATCAAGGCCGCCTTAGCTAGGAAGCTGGTTTAAAACAGGTTTAACCACAAATAAGTGTTATATTGAAGCTTAATAGATCGTTTTTGAAAGACCCTCGCAATGAACAGAACTTCCGAAATAAAACGTAATACGCAGATACGTGTAAAATATAGTTTCGATATTAACGGTGCAAAATTGCGATTATTGCAACACGGATTCCATATTACCTGGCATAAAACTTGAATTTAATATTACACGGTTTTGATATAAAACGAAGGGGCTGTGATAGCCCAGTAGTCAAGGTATCGGATCGTGGCTGGTATGACATGAGTTTGAACCCAGTACCACTGAAGGCCGCCCTGTAAGGGAGCGATGCACGTTAATTATGTCGAGAGCTCAAACGTTCTCCCCTTGGTGTGGTGTGGTGTTTAGGAGAGGGGGGTGCCAGCTCAGGTGTCGTCCTCGCCGCTTGACCATGGTTTAAAAATTACGAGGTCCGTCGCCAAAAGTCCTCGTGTAGCTGAACAGTGTGACGTTAATATTCACTCACTCACTTGATATAAAACGATTTTAAAAAATAAAATATCATTTCCGTTCATTATGTGGAAATCCTAACTGGATTTTTTTCAACTGCGTTCAATAAGGGGAATTATCCCAACCAGATTTTTTTTCAACTGCGTTCAATAAGAGGAATTCTCAACTGTATTGCTAAGAAAATCTTTGATTTTTTTTCTCCTGATAATATGAGCTACAAGTACATTAATATTTATTTATTTATCTTTCAGATGGCAACGTTAATTATAAAATTGTATTATATTTCATTTATATTATATCTTTTTTTTTTCTATGAGTATGATGAGTGATAATTTCAGATATCGCAAAGTTTTACTCTTTAAGACTTGATTTCGATATAACACATTGTCTTGATTTAAATTACAGTAATACCTCGACTTACCTACCCCGACTTACACAAATCCGGACTTGCACGATTTTCAAGTGTCGTTGATTTGTCTTTTGACGGAGGAGGATAAAATGGTAAAATTGGTAACATGGTTGAAGAATCTGCTGATCTTCTCAGACAAATAAATTCAGAAATGAATAGCAATGACATTCAAGAACTCCTGGATTCCCACAGTCAGGAGCTGATAATTGAGGAGCTCATAGAAATGCATGAGTAAAAGCAAGACATTGAAGAAGTCTGAGTCTTTAAACCCAAGTTCAATCAAAAGATCAAATGGCGGTTGGGAGTTAGATAGAAGGCCTCAGTTTAATTGGAAAAAAAAAAAAAGTTAGCAATTTTTAGAAAATCTCGACTCGAACGATAAGTTTATTTTTTCAACAAAACAAGGAATAAAAAAATTATTAGCATAGTACGAGGAAATTTTTTTGAGGAAACATTTTCTTCAAATCGGCAGACTATTTTGTTAGATTTTATGAAACCTTCTATATCAAAATAACTTCGGCTTACGATTTTGTATGCGTGTTACCCAAGATTTTATTAAACATTTTTTTAAAAATTATGAATTTCTCTCGTCTCCGGCCCCAAATAAAAATAATATTCATATATATTTATATATAAGATAACACACTCCGACTTACGCGAATTCGACTTACGAGGTTATCACTCAGTCCCACAATTCGCAGTGGTCGCAGTAGCCAAGTGGTCAAGGTATCGGATCATGGCAGGCATGTCGTGAGTTCGATCCCAGTACCACTAAAGACCCGCCGTGTAGGGGTGCAATGCACGTTAAATCTGTCGAGAGCTCAAAGGTCCACCCGTTGGTGTGGTGTGGTAGTTAGAAGAAGGGGTGCAAGCTCAAGTGTCGTCCTCTTCACTTGACCATGGTTCAAAATTACGAAGTCCGTCACCAAAAGCCCTCGTGTATAGCTTAACAGTGCGACGTTAATATTCACTCACTCACCCACAATTCGCATAAATTCGGGGAATTGCTGTATTTCAAAGTTTCGTATAGCTCAGTATGGATACAACAGGGTACATATTGCCCTGATTTATATTATGTACATATATGATTAATTTAATGAACAAATAAAATAAAAAAGTAAAAAGTCTCGTATAATAAGGTTTCAATACAGTACGGTACGAATTAACCGTATTATACAAGGAACGCAGCATTCTGCAACTTTATAGTATTTACAACAAATTTACTAATAATACTTACTTTGTTTCGTTGTGAACACCTATTTATAATTTTTCCGTGCATAAAAATTAAAAATAAAAATTACAGCAATTTTAAAAAAAATTAGCTTAGAGAAAATCTTTTACTTCTAAATGAAATAAACAGTTAGTTGGCTATACAACAAAATTCAACTTATTAAATTAGTCTACTACGATGTATTTTGACATTGCTAAGAAGCTTTGTATTTAAAGTTTTTAAGAACCTTGGATGAATATTAAAAATACAATAATCGCAGACAATATCTAGCGAAACTCGGTGCTAGTTTGATATCCTGGGTCTACGCGCTTAGTTGTTGTTTATGTTCGCCAAGATGGGCGATAACATTACAATATGGTTACCTTGATATTTTTAACATCTGGCAATGTGGTTGCCATGAGGATAACGTATATTAGAAATTATTTTTATTGGCTTTTTCTCGGGTGGTAACCCTATTAATTTCAGACGATTTTAATTCGATTTCTTTAACAATTTAACCATTTTTATTGGATTTGCTCTATCTTGCAAAATAAAACAGTCCTCTGTTTTATTTTGTGCTATTTTCGAATATGGATATTTATAATATATTCAAGTGAGTACTGGATATTTTATTTTTTAAAGAATGAGTGTTATACTTTTAATTATTGCTATAAATATATATCGACTATTTTCACTTTATTTTACTTTTTAAAAATGTTTTTTTAACGTTCCTTGTTTGATGAAATTCGTTGAAGGAACTTGCAGTTTTTGGAACATTGCACATTTGCAGTACTTTTTATTTGTTATTCATTATGATTTTTAATATACATTATGTAATTTTTTTATAATATAATGCAGTAATTATTTTTGTGATAATCATACTTTTTTGTTATTTGCAATTGTTTTTAATTATATTTCTACAATTATTGAATATGTTATTTATAATTGTTATTTATTTATAAGTATTATTATGTTATTTATTTTTATGATGCCGTTTATTCATAATTATTTATTTATTTATTGATGTGTAACACCTTTCCTCTCGGTTGCTGGATATTTGTGGGAGTAATTTCATGAAAAGGTACGGAAATGTGTAACAGAAAGTTGCGGAAGAGCGCGCTATTTAATTTGACCAACCAAGCGCGTCCCCTCCTTTGCGGTCTAGGCCGTGGGATCTTTGTTTCTGCTTTTTTTTTCACATTTAAGGATCATAGAATAGGCTAAGTCCTTTAGCTGGATCTTGTAAAGATATATCCAAGGGGGGTTCAACTCTAGCAGCCATTAAGCCTCCAGCCTTTTTCATATTGTTAAATTTAGCATTTCAAAATATTCCAATTCAAAAATTCGGTTTGCGATTGACTCTAAATCCACTTCGCACATACCAACAAGTGTTATTAGACTTCATCAAGGATAAACTTGCGATCCTTATGCACCTTGCGATCCTTATAAAAGTCTGAGGGCTCACCAAATAGATTTTGACGTTATTTCACAAAATTGTACATTACTCATGTTGCCAGAGGCGTGGGTCGATAATGACGAACATGTTTCGAAACCTAACTTTGACTGCTGCGTACAATTTAAACGACCGGGCCACAGAGCAGCTGGTGTTGCGATCTATCGAAAACAGAACAACTCACATGTTGCGGCTTCTCATAGGGATATTACTTATTGTCAAACAAGTATTAGTCAAGATATTGGGGACATATGTGCGTCAGAATGCTTATTTGAAAATGGACAAACAGTGATTTCGGTGGTCGTATACATTTCTCCGAATCAAACGGTTCAAAAAATTAAAGATTTCCTGCATTTTTTACTTTTACCATGTACCGAATGTGGTTCTGCTCTTCTTTAAAAAAAAAAAAAAAACTATCATTCGCTTTCCACAATTCCAAATTGAACAATAACTATTTTTGATAAAAAATTGCATTACTCTCCTTGTGTTAATTAAATAAATTTTTCATTAAAGATATAATTATTCGACAGAAAATTATTTCCGATCATACTCGATTCATTTTTTTCAGGACTTAAGTTGCTATTGCGAATTTACCACGATAACAAGTCAGATGTTACACATCGTATGCGACAACTGTATAAGGCTTGTTTTTTTTTTATAATTATTATGTTAAATGAGTATTCTTATGTACGATATTACAATACGATGTGGTTACTCTTTTTTGATGTGTAACATCTTTCCTCTCGATTGCTGGAGATTTGCGCACTATTCAGTGAAGTTCTGTTTTTTCTCCTTCATTCGGGAGGGGCTCCACCCCCATCCCCCATCCCCTGCGGTCTAATCCGCGGGATCTTTGTTTTTGTTTTCTCACTTTAGGATCAGAGAAGAAGCTAAGTCCTTTAGGCAGAGAAGTGGTTAGACAATCACGAACGTGTTTCGATACCTGACTTCGATTGCTGCGTACAATTTAAACGACCGGGCCACAGAACAGCTGGTGTTCCGATCTTTCGTAAACAGAATAACTCACATGTTGTGGCTCGACATATGGATATTACTTATCGTCAAACAAGGGGACTTGGTATTGTTAGTCAAGATATTGGGGACCCTTGTGCGGCAAAATGCTTATTTGAAAATGGACAAACAGTGATTTTGGTGGTCGTATACATTTCTCTGAATCAAACGGTTCAAAAAATTAAAGATTTCCTGCATTTTTTTTTACTTTTGTCATACACCGAAGGTGGTTCTGTTCTTTTTTTAAAAAAAAAAAAACTATCATTTGCTTCCCATGATTTTGAGTGATGATTTTAAAGTTAACTTCAGTTTGCTAGAAGCCGAGCCACTCCTAGCTTTTTTGAATGATGAACTCAAACTCGAAATAAACACAAATCGAAATGCTTCGACTATTAACAATGGTGCTGTTATTGACGCTATTTTTTTCTCTCTCTCTCTCAAAGTTTTTTAAATATTTTGAAAACACAAGCATATGTGTCATATTTTAGTTATCATAAATTATCATTACCACACTTCCCCAAATTGAACAAGAATAATTATTTTTGATAAAAAATTGCATTACTCCTTGTGTTAATGAAATAAAATTTTCATTAAAGATATAATTATTCCATAGAAAATTATTTCCAATCATACTCGATTCACTTTTTTCAGGATTTAAGTTGCTATTGCGAATTTACCACGATAACATGTCATATGTTACACATCGTATGCTACTACTGTAAGACTCGTTTCCTTTTTTTTTTATAATTGCTATTTAATTATATTATATGACTATTATTATGTAAAATAATTATTGTTAAATCATACTATATGAATATATGTTAATTATCACTATATAACATTACATTAATAGTATATATAACAATTATACTATAAAATTATATTATAAGATTATTTATTATATATTGCATAATATTACTATCAGTAAATATTTTTTTTAGTTTTTTTGATATTGTCGCGTAGAAAGGAATAAGGCGATGTTATCCAATACACAATTTATTTTGTCGTAGTGTTTTACACGGGCAGCACCACAACTGAAGACCTATCCAGCTGCAGTACTTTTATAAACCTGGTGGAGGGTTCTAGAATAACCACCAGGGGAAAGATTAACATAAATTCAATTTACATAATTTGCAAATGTCCATAATAATAAATAATGAAAGTCATGATTGAATTTAACAAACAAATATCTGGGAGGCTCGAACCCGAGCCACTTGCATTGTAGAGCAGTGCTCTAACCGTTCGGCCACTCAGAGCGTATCAGTTTGTGACATTTCTCCCTCCTTAGGAGACACAGCGACCCGCTGTAGTTGTTTCGAACGGCTTCTTGTAATAGGTCCAAAGTAAACTTGTTTAGGGTTCCTTTTGTCAAAAACAGTCCGGACTGGTTCCGTAGGTGACTTTTCTTGTTCAATATCTTCTAGCTGAAGGTCAGGGTCTTTATAAGGTTTCATTCGCAGAACATGTACCACGTCTCTTAATTTTCGTTTGGTGCGCATACTATCACAAGGTTCCACTTCATAAGTCACTTCGGATAACCTTTTTCTCACCCTATAGGGTCCAAAGTATCGCTTTAACAATTTCTCAGATAATCCAACTTTGCGGATTGGAGTAAATATCCAAACCAGGTCTCCCTCTTTGTAATTCACTATCCGATGTCTTTCATCATAACGGCATTTGTCTTTGTCTTGTGCTCTTGTTAGATGTATTTTTGCTAGTTGTCTAGCTTCTTCGGCCTTCATTATCAGGTTTTGAACGTAATCATTCGCTGATTCATCGGGAAGAAAGGGCAAAATGGCATCTAGTAGAGTATCCACATCACGTCCATGAACAAGGAAAAATGGACTGAAACCTGTCGTCTCCTGCTTTGCGGTGTTATATGCAAAGGTGACAAATGGAAGTATGTTGTCCCAATTCTTTTGGTCAACATCGACATACATGGCCAGCATGTCAGCGAGTGTTTTATTGAACCTTTCCGTGAGGCCATTTGTCTGAGGGTGATATGCAGTAGTTAGCAAATGATACGTCAAGCATAAATTATTTACTTCTTTAACGAGATTCGACAAAAATGATCGCCCTCTATCGCTGATGATTCCCTTGGTGATCCATGTTTCAGTATAACGTCTTCAACCAGAAATTTGGCTATTTCCGTGGCTTCACCGCTTGGTAGGGCCTTTGTGATAGTAAATCGAGTGAGATAATCTGTACAGACAATTATCCATCTATTCCCTTGCTTTGTTAGAGGAAATCTTCCAAGTAAATCTATCCCTATTTTAGCAAACGGGATATCCCCTGGCAATATTGGATGAAGCAATCCTGGAGGTCGCTGAGGTTGAGATTTTCGCCTTTGACACTCTCGACAATGAGACACATAGCGTCGGACACTGCGGTATAGGCCAGGCCAGAAATACTTCCGTCTGATTCGGTCGTACGTTTTGGCAAACCCTAAATGACCCGCTGTCGGTGCATCGTGAAGGCTTTTTAATACGTCCCCTCTAAGATGTTTCGGTATGAACAATAACCACTGCTTTCCTAAAGGATCGTAGTTTTTTCTGTATAAAATTCCACTAATTTCTTTAAACTTTGAGAAGTCTCTCTTTCTAATCATTTCGTCTCGAATATTTGCTACATCAGGGTCTTTACTTTGCTCACTTTCGAAATTGGTCATGGTATTAAGGAATGGTATATCTTCAGTGGGCTCTTCTTCAATTTTAAGCAGTGGGCTCCTCGATAAGCAATCAGCATCCTGGTGCTTTCTTCCGGTCTTGAAAACTATTTCCACATCGTACTCTTGAAGACGCAAAGCCCACCTTGCTAATCGCCCAGATGGATCTTTTAGATTCGCCAACCAGCATAAAGAGTGGTGATCTGTTACCACTGTAAATGGGTGGCCAAAGATATAGGGTCGGAATTTACTTATCGCCCAAATAACTGCTAAACATTCCTTCTCTGTAGTCGAATAATTTTTCTCGGATGTTGAAAGTGATCGGGATGCATAAGCAATAGGCCTTTCAAACCCACTCTGTATTTGTACGAGAATAGCACCAATGCCATATCCACTGGCGTCAGTATGTATTAAGGTTTTAGCTTCTGGTTTAAAGAAGCCAAGCACAGGATATCTCGTCAGCAGTGATTTTAAACGGATGAATGCTGATTGATGTTCTTCTTTCCATACAAATTTAACATCTTGCTTCAATAATTCGTGCAACGGCCTGGCGATGTCGGCAAAATTATGGACAAATCGGCGATAATAAGAGCAGATCCCTAAAAAGCTTCTAACTTGCGTAACGGTTTGGGGGGTTGGAAATTCTAGAACTGCTTCGACCTTCCCTGGATCTGGACGAATTCCATCTTTGTCCACTAAGTGACCAAGAATCTTAAGGCTTCTTTGACCAAAACGACACTTTTTATGGTTCAGTGTCAATCCAGCATCTCGTATGCACTGAAGCACCATCCTCAATCTCAAAAGATGTTCTTCGAAAGAGGCAGCGTAGACAACGACATCATCTAGATAACATAGACAGTGCTTCCACTTCATCCCTTTAAGGATACTATCCATCATTCTTTCGAACGTGGCTGGGGCGTTACATAACCCAAATGGCATAACCTTAAATTGGTATAATCCATCCGGAGTAATAAAAGCCGTCTTCTCTCTGTCTCTTTCATCGACTTCAATCTGCCAGTATCCAGACTTAAGGTCTATTGTAGAAAACAAGCTTGCACCCGAAAGGTTATCCAAGGCATCGTCAATCCGGGGTAAAGGGTACACATCCTTTTTGGTAATTTTGTTCAAGCGACGGTAATCCACACAGAAACGCCAGGATCCATTTTTCTTTTTCACCAGAACAACTGGGGATGACCACGGACTCTCCGAATGCTCTATGATGTCAAGCTTCAGCATTTGATCAACCTCTTTTTGAATTATTCTTCTCTCTTCAAAAGACACTCTATATGGCTTTTGCTTAATAGGTTGGCAATCGCCGGTGTTTATCTTGTGTTTTACTTTACTCGAGACTCTTATTTTGTTCTCAAAATCAAAAACATCTGTAAAGTCGTTAAGCAACTTCAAAAGATCTTTCTGTTGCGCCTCACGCAGTTCCGGGTCTACAAGGCATTTGAATTCTTTCACCGACTGTCTAGGGTGCTTCATCTGTTTTACTTCGATTTTGTCAGCATTCTCGTTCAAAGAACTTACCAATCCATCCTCAATATCCGTCATTTCGGCTATACATATGCCAGCTGGTATTATCTGTGGCTGAGAGGAACTGTTAGCAATCCAAATATCTATTTTACCATTCTGGAGTGTGGCTATTGTAGCTGGGACTTTTAGCTGTTTTGTCCATTCAAAATTCTTCATTCCAGTAACTATAACCTTTTCTAAGGTCTGGTGGTCTTTAGCCAAAGCGGAAATCTTTCTTATAGAGTTTCCTGGAATGACAACATCACTGACCGCATATAAACCAGAATTTACTTCATTCATTTTGAGATCATTTGGAGAGACTTCTCCAATCTGAAGTTCACCTGATCCGCAATCAATAATGGCATCAGTTGCTTTGAAAAAGTCCCATCCCAATATGAGATCATGACTGCATTGCTGGAATACCAAAAATTCGAAAGGTTGCACCACTCCATTCAAGTTCACTCGCAACATGCATCGTCCTATAGCTTCTACAACCTTACCACAGGCAGTTCGAAGAATCGGGTTGTGTTCTGAAAACATGGGCGTCCTTAGTTGCGTGCGTAACTGTTCGGAAACTACTGAATAATCAGCTCCTGAATCAACCAAGGCATTAACGATATGCCCATTGACAGTTACGGATACAAAGTTTTTGACTAGTTTAGCAGCCGTGTATACTGGAGGGTTTTCGTTTATTGCGGCCTTACCTCCCACGCAGGTCGCATGCCTTAGTTTTCCTCACTGGACCTAACAGGTGAGCGACGAGATGGAGATCTTGATTGGTGGCGTTGTGGATTGCGTCTAGGGTACGGCGAATTACTTCTGTAACGCTGGTAATTAGATTCAGGATCGCGGCCGTAATCAGAAAGAGAGTCGGAATCCCAGCGTTCTGACTGGTCTAATTGCCTTCTTTGTCTTGCTGCGTTAAAAACACGTCGTCTATCACGGCAATATCTAGTCACGTGACCCGGTCGTCCACAATGAAAGCAAATTGGTACGTTATCTGAAGTACGCCAAAGGTCAGTCTTCCTTCCGGTATCCTGTTGAGTTGGTCTGTTTTCTTGTCGAGGTCTCGGCCTTGGTCTCCAGGAACTTCCGCCAGTCCTTTGAGTTCTGTAAGGGGAAGGCGTAGGTTTTTCTCGAGAGAGTGGAGCCAAATTGCTTCGAACTTCTTCTCGGATAATTGATTCTAAATTGCTTGGCTCGTCGTCTATACATGTTGCGATCCGTGGAAGTACTTTCTCGATTTCTTCTTTAACAATCCTTCGAATTAGATCGCTTAGATCTCCTTCATTGGCCATTGACATGGGTGTAACATTAGGTAGTCTCTCATATCGTAGCGGCACAACTCGTCTTTTTCTCATGGCATCCACTTCACGGCAACACGTAACAAATTTATCTACTGTGCTAACTTCTCTGTTTATCAGTACCTGGTAGAGATTTTCAGCCACCCCTTTCATGAGATGCGATATCTTTTGATCTTCTGGCATATTTTTATCCACTTTCCTGCATAATGACAATACGTCCTGAACGTAAGACTCATGCGTTTCGCCAGGACGCTGAGCCCTTGTCCTTAATAATCCTTCTGCAAAACTTTTTACGTCCTCAGGCTTTCCGAAAGTCTCTTCAAAAAGTCTCTCGAAGTCTGTCCAACTTTTCAATCGATCTTCATTGTTGTCAAACCACAACCTTGCAGTTCCGCTTAGATAGAACACGACATTTGCAAGACGTACTGTTTCATCCCAATTGTTGTAGTTAGCAATCCTCTCGTAATCATTTTTCCATTTTTCAGCATCTTCGGTATTCAAGCCAGAGAATGAACAAGGCTCTCGTGGCAGCTGATAGGTAACATACATAGATGGGATTGATGATGTTGCCTTGTCTTCCGTTTCACCTTCCGGCATTCTTTTTACAGTTCGGACTCGGCAAGGTAGCAACCCGTATTCTGGAGGTAGCCCTTGGAGCCTTCGTCTTTCTCTGATATCCGTTGTTGCCGATGGCTATCGTTACCCGGCGCTTCCACCAAAATGTCGCGTAGAAAGGAATAAGGCGATGTTATCCAATACACAATTTATTTTGTCGTAGTGTTTTACACGGGCAGCACCACAACTGAAGACCTATCCAGCTGCAGTACTTTTATAAACCTGGTGGAGGGTTCTAGAATAACCACCAGGGGAAAGATTAACATAAATTCAATTTACATAATTTGCAAATGTCCATAATAATAAATAATGAAAGTCATGATTGAATTTAACAAACAAATATCTGGGAGGCTCGAACCCGAGCCACTTGCATTGTAGAGCAGTGCTCTAACCGTTCGGCCACTCAGAGCGTATCAGTTTGTGACATTATTCACTTTTTTATTAATCTTGGTTATTCTCAATCTCTTCCTACATTCTTCATTTGAAATAGACTTTACTGTATTTCAAAAATTCTTTCAAATTATTTCCCTGACGATCGCTTACCGCTACGCCAGCGCCGCCATCTTGGATTGGATTCCAAAGACATGCGCTGCTTGGCGTGATCACGCCAAGCAGCGTTTGGCGCGTAGACCCAGGCTAACAAAATAGTTCCCCAAACTCATTTTTTATTCAGATCTCAAATAATTTTTTAAAATACATTCCGTTATACGAAAATCCACCCAAATCATTCAGATGTGGTGATTTCTAAACATTTTATCGAGTGATTTTAATAACAAAGATTTATTATCCAATAATTATTTATCCACAACTTTTCCCTCAGCGCTTCTTGAGTTTTGATTATCAATTTAACGCATCTCTAAATATAGCTCACTATACAAACCGTGATTTTTGAGAAACTTTTAGATACTGGTGTTTGGAGTACGTTTCTTTAAACATTTATTTACGATTAAAACATTGTGCCAAGGATGAATTCTCTGTTCAATCTTCACTTAGATTTACAGTGAAAATCGTTTAACACGAAACTGAGGGGACTGAAATATTCTTTCGTGTTAAAGGATATTGCAACATAAATAAATAGAACATATATTCAACAAAATTAAATTTCTTAGAGTGCATGAGTGCATTTTATTTGCATAGATACGTATATATGCATTCACTAAATAAAAGTCAATAGAACAAAAACATACACAAGAACTTAATGAATTTTAAAGCAAACTTTTCAAGTTCTTCTGTTTTTGATCACGAACCTAAAGGAGCTCCTTCATTTTAAGTAAAATAGCAGTTTGCTTTCCCCCTGGAATCTTTGCCATGGTGCTCGTAAAAAAATTCTTCCAAAATAGAAAAAAAAAGAACAAACGCGACCCAAACTTATTGATTTTTACTCCCAATGCGATGTACTTACTCGTCACTGAATTCCAAAACCAACTGAAGTGAGATTAAATGTTTTTAGTATAATAAACTTGTAGGAATGGAGAGTGAAAGTAGCTTATATAAACAAAATTGACTTGTCACAAGCTATTTCGAGGGTATTTCAAAGCCAAGAGTTAGCCTCCTTTCTACGAATCATGTGAAACCACCTTTCTTTTATTTCACGGCCCCTCCTAAATCTCGCCTGTGTGGCTGGTGTTTTCCGTATGTTGTTCATTTTCAGAGAAGAAATCTTTTCGTATTAAGCGATCTTCGTTTCGTGTTAAGGAAAAAAATGCATGAAAATACATAGCAGTTTGTTGGGAACGTTGTATTATTTCGTGTTTCCCGATATTTCATCTTAGGCGTTAAAGATATGCCACTGTAGTATGATTGCAAAATTATCGTCGCAGCTTAAAATCAGTACAAGCGGAATCAGCAGTTGGTCATAGTCAAATTTCTTCAATACCACCTCCCCTGAACTTATTTCATTGTTTTACTTCAAGGAATGAGCACGGAAATTTTTTTCGACTTCGTGTTTTTGTTAGCGATTTAACAATGAACATTAAAATCAAGCAACGTTTGTGCATGATGTGTGTGAAGCTCGGTAAATCTACAACTCAGATTCTTGAAATGGTTTCTACGGCTTTCGGAGAGCCAGTCTGTACATTGAACAACTATTTTTATGTGGAACTCGAAGTTTCAGGACAGGTCATCCTTCATTTGAAGATGTCCAGCGATCTGAACAACAAAAAACCGAGCAAAACAAATCAAAATGTGGAAAATATACGGGAAACTCGTCGCGTCTAACTAACTAAGAGCTTGTTGACAATATTGGAATCGGGTTATGGAGTTTTCCCAAGAAATTCATCAGATTTGATTTTAAGTTGCGCACTGTGAAGCAAGTTTTTATGTGTGCGACGGACTTAGTAATATTGAACCACGTTTATGTGACAAGGACGGCACCTGAGCTGCCCCCCCCCCCCTACAAACTTCCACACCATGCTAATGGGAGGATTTTGTGTCAGATTTAACGTGCTTCACTCCGTTTTCAGCGGCATTAGTTATCGAACTCAGGACTTGACAACGCCGGTCACGATTTTGCGACCATGACCATCTGGCTCCTGCGGCCAGAAATTTTGACAAGGATTTTGAATATAAATAGCATTGTCCAAAACTGCTAACTAAAAATTGAAAGGGAAAAGGCAGAAGCCAGTCGTGTAACGTACATCCCCGCATCCCGGGGGGAGGGGACCCAGGATTCTAGGGAACCCAAAGCCTTACTGACACCAAGTACGGCATACGGCCCATAACTTGACTTTGCAGGTTGGCTCTAATATTCTTCGTTGTGCCACTGGCAGAAGTGTTTGTTTTTTAACTCGGTTTAAAAGCTAATAAGGATGCAGTGGAATAACGAAGAATTTTAGGGCCCCTCTGCAAAGTCAGGTTTTGGGCTCCAAGCTGGATTGCACAAAGGGTACGTACTTGGTTTAAGTCAGGCTTTGAGCCCCAAAGAAATCTACCCCCCTCCCGCAATGAGGGGATTGCGGGGGTGTATGTTACGACACTGTAAGGATGTCATTTTTATTTCTAGGGTCATAACAAGAGACGAAAGTTAAATTTTCATCTATGATGCAGAAACGAAGCAGCAATCCTCATAAATAGTCCAAACCCGAAGGCAGCGCGTCAAGTTCGAAGTGCAACATCAAGTATGTTCATTGTGTTTTTCAATATCAAAGAGACTGTTCAACGCGAGTTTGCCCCTCCTAATGTTACAGTTATTTCTGACGTACTGTCTTGAGCTAAAGTGGTTAAGAGAAGATGTGTGAAAAATATATATGTAATAACTTAAACTGATATCTACTCATAATTCGAATCTCCTTTATTTTTACATCTAATTCATAAATCCTAACACCCTATTTCGAAACGCGTCTCTTTCTCAAGCAGTAAAAACATGTGTTGGTCTATTATTGATTCTTCAAACCTAGAATTTCTAATAGATTTATTAGCGATTCTAAGAAATATAATATCATTGATAGTTTTCATGCGCCTTAATAATAGGGATTAATATTCCCTAAGCAATAGGGTTTCTGATTTCCCGGGTTTTTCCATTCCCGGGAATGTCCGGGAATACATCAAAATTTTAAAAAAATTTAAAAACAAGTTATTTTTAAATAAAATCAGTAATCATTATATAAAATAAGGATGCATATAAATTACAAAAATAATTATTTACATAATGAGCTAAAAAGTACAAAAAATATATAACTAATTGATTATTCATTTTTGAAATAGGATTTCAGAAAGCATAAGCAATTTATACTTTTATCACTCAGGTATGGAAAAAATGTTACAGTTAAAAATTTTGTAAATTAAAAATCTCGGGGGGAAAATTCACATTTGAAAAATAATTACTAAAATTAATGTTCCTTTACTAACTCACATGTGTTTGAAAATTAACCAGTCAAAGCTGAATCAATTATTTCTCTAATGTTGCAACTAAGAGATAAATATTAACATATACTTGAAAACTCATTTGCTGATGAAGTGCCGATTATGTACGTTAAAAATATTAATTATTGTATTTAAGATATTTTATTTGAATAACCGATTTCTTGTTTATGGAATTGCTGTATTATTGTTGTATAAATATAAATAAATATGAATATAAGAATCTCACACTAAAGTTAACTTTAGAAAAATAATAAATAAGAAAAATTGTGCAATTTCTTATAAAAATATTCTTTCCCAAACAGTTTGTGGGTTCATTCCCTTCTTCAAAATTGCTGATTCTCTTAAATAGCTCATAATAAAGACGAGTATCCGAAAAAAATTTAAAAAAAAAGATTAAATAAATAATAGTTTTAAGTATTAGTACTTACATTATCCACATCAATCTATAGATCTTGGAACTTCGATCACATTGTGCTGTTTGGCAACGAAATGGGATTGCTTTAAACACCCAATATTTCTTGTTAACCAATCTCGATACACCCACTGCTTAGCTGTGGAAAAATTCTCACCCCTCAAAGTTATCATATTACAACTCTTTTTTTTTACCCCACAGTTAACGAACATTCCTTCGTTCGGAAGTTCGGGGTGAACGATCGCAAATTGCCACAATAGGTTCAGTTAACGATGTCCGAGTTTGAAATGCAAGGTCAAGTCAAAAATAGGTACCTCATAGATAATTCAAGCCCCGTGTGATTCCCGGGAACGAAGTCCAATTCCCGGGAATAGAAAAATTACAAAAATCTTACGATTTCCCGAAAACCCGTGATTAAACCATTCCTATAAATAACTACTTATTCCCTTCACCTAGACACGTGACTGTATTTTTTACAATGCGTTTTTCCGGTTCTTTCCTATATATCAGGCATGTCAAACTCATTTGATATCACGGGCCACATGAACTATTTTATATTAAGTTGAGGGCCACGTGTTTTTCCAATGTTTAAAAAATTAATTAAACAAGATTTGTAGAATGATTATATTCTCATTTATAAAAATCAAATTTTTTCATATTATACATATATAATCATTTAACATTTCCTTTTATTTTTAAAATATACATGTTTTACATTGTTTTACACGGTGCAATAAAAGTTGCACACACGATGAATCGTAATGCGATCTCTATAACAAATTATTTTCATAAATGCTTTTAGAATTTAATAAAAATATAACTTATATAATAAAATTAAATGAGAAAAAATTTAATAAAATATTAAAAATAATTTCCATTTAAAGGCTATTTCTATAATTAAATTGGATTTTTTTAAAAACAAGAATAAGTTAATTTTTTTTTGTAAATTTTTAAAAGTTTAACGGAAATATGAATTTCAAAATAAAAAATTTTGTAAAACGTAATTATTTTGTAAAATGTCTTCGCGGGCCGCAACCTTTGCACTGGTGGGCATGTGGCCCGCGGGCCGCGTGTTTGACATGCCTGCTATATATACTTGATATTCCTATACTTGATATTTGAATAATCCCTCTCTTGTATTTTGGCTTTGAATGTGAAACGTACTCGAATAAATGATGTGATCACGATCAAGCCTCTTTTTAATTTTTCGGCTACGACCACTTGATCACCACTAATTAAAATGTAAATTTTTCGCTTGCGAATATCTTGCATATGGTAAAAAAAAAATGATCAGAACTTCAGCGTAATGGGGAATGGCTTACAGTGAAGACTTAAAACTTCTAGCCCTGGGCCCCTATGCAAAAAAAGGCTCTACCTATGGCCTTTATTAGAAGACAATATACAGCATATACGTTGTCAAATACTCGTACAAACAATAACCCAAAGCAAATAAATGTATATGATCCACAATCTCACATAGATTCGACCGTACAACTGCCGCCTTTCGACTCAATTACTGATGATGTTGTATGTGGTTGTTGGTTTAAGATTGTATGATAATGTAGTTTACATGTGTTAGTAGTAATAATATAATTAACGTTTATTTCATGATAATGTAGTTTTGCTACTGTTTCCAGTAGATATATAGTTCGAAATTCCTAGTTTTTCGGTGAATATGTCAAGGAACAACATTAAATGGTTAAAATTATTTCAATCGTGATCTTAATGAAGCCGAAATGAGCGCTCCTCCCCCCCCCCCCACTTCCTGAGGCAAAGGTTCTGTGTCCTGTAGGCGCATGCCTTAAAACAGTCGTCCTCAATCCCGGATAGGGAAAGAGGGGCGGGAACGGTCAGTGGATCAAATAGTACCTGACCGCACAAGGAATATAAAATTATTTCAATCTTATTTTCTGTGGCGTATTTCTCTCGGGTTTGTGCTACATTTTATAAAAATCACTTAATATTTCATGTTAAATCACTTTATATTCATTTTTTGGTGTAACTGTATTTTTTTTTCAGAAAACATATTAAAACACAAATTACAATTATTAAGCAAAAGAATCTAAAATATAAACAATCAACAACCCCACCCCCCTCCTCAGTGGACCGCGGCAAAATTTTTTAAACTTTGACCTTTCCGCTGTGATAAAAGGTTGGGAAGCACTATCTTAAATCGTCATGCTGGTTTCATCAAGATAAAGCACCAGTCCATATAATCCCTAAAGACAAAATAATTTTTAGCTCATAACAATATGGTTGTGTTTTTTCACTCACCCTATTTGCTGGATCTAATTCTTTGTGTTTTGCATTATTCCAAAAATTTGAAATGAAACTATTTTTTGTGAGAATATTACTAAGAATGAAACTAATTTAGTTTTGTGACTGAAGTCGATATTGAATGAAATCACAGGCGGTTGTTAACAGCCTTGAAGACAATGACTTCAGGAGAGATTTCGTGGGATAGAAAAAGCGATAATATCGATATATATGAAATGGCAGTCAAAATTAGGTTAAGTTCAAACAAAACTTGTTTTCCCATCAAATCTGAAAGCTTCCCGATACCACATCGTATGTATATTCGGTATGTGTATCACAATTAATTTACATTTTATACTTTGGAGAAAAGAAAATCACTGAGAGATAATTTAGTGATAGTTAATAAAATATTAAGCAAACCTGTTGGAAAAATTAAACCTCACTATTTATATTTTTAAAAATTTTCAGTTTTTAAGCAATGGAATCAAATATGATGTGTTTCATGGAATAAAAAAAAAGTGGAAACGCCGGGCGTTGATCTCACTGTATCGCATATGCTAAGCGAGTACTATACCATCTAAACCAGTGGTCTCCAAACTCTGGGTCGCAAACGAATAGTGGCCCGTTGTTCAAATGGTACCGGACCGCCCAAGGAGCATCAAATTATTACTATTTTATTTACTATGGTAAATTTCTCGCGGATTTCTGTGACTTTCTACGGAAATCACTTATATTCCATTTAAAGTACCCCCCCCCCTTTTTTTTTGGCCAAACTGTATTTT
This sequence comes from Trichonephila clavata, assembly GCA_019973975.1. Taxonomy (NCBI): domain Eukaryota; kingdom Metazoa; phylum Arthropoda; class Arachnida; order Araneae; family Nephilidae; genus Trichonephila; species Trichonephila clavata. Next base: position 60,359 of record BMAO01021772.1, read on the forward strand.
ATTCTGAACGCGTCGCCCATCTCGTAGAAAGGCTAGCGACGCTGACTGCTGTGCCGTACGGCCTGGGTTCGAACCCCGGAGAAGACATGGATGTTTGTAAATGTAAAGTGCCTTAGAGGCATGGGGGTACGTTAAATAGCCGTCGAGCCGCAAGTCCTCTCGTGAGGTTGGTGGGAGGTCCCTGACCCTCCCCCATTGTATTTTCCCTCAAAATTGGGGTGGAACCGAGTTAAATATTTCTGTCACCTGAATGGTGCTCAAGGCTACGGCAAACGACAGACGTACATCCAGTCCCGTGCCATGATGAATTTCGCGGAGCTGAATCTGACGCAGTCGAGATCAGGTGGCATAAGAAACAACAACAATATTCTGAACGCAACAATTATAAATTAAAATTATTAAATCAAAACAATCTAAAATATAAACAATCAACCTCCCCCCCCCTTTAATCCAAGTGGGCCGCGGTAAAATTATGAAACGTTGACCGCTGTATAAACAGCGTTTCACGACTGTGAGGCACCCTTGGGGGCACGATAACCCAATGAGGGGGCGCTGACATATCGAAAAGTAGATAATAAAATATTATTTTAAAAAAATATTTTCTGTTGAACAAAACAAAATACATTCTGGTATAATAAATAATAAAATACACATTAGCAATGATATAATATACTTATAAATGTATCAGTACTGCTCAATGCATTTGGTAATAATTTAATCAATACTAAGTTAAGAACAAGTTTAATAATTGCAAGTGACTCCTGTCATACACAAAATTATATTAAAAATTTAATACTTATCATAATTTGTACGGTTTATATTTAAAGTCGTATTGCAGCTTTAGCGTCAAAGTACATTATTGAATTCAGTACATTGTTATCATATGGAGGTAAAATGTAAAATGCCCACACACACATTAGGCTAAAAATTATAGAAATACAAAAAAGTTTGTGTGTGCGCTTATGACCTCACGATAGAAGTGAAAACTTCTGATTTATTCTATAGAAGAGAATACATTTGTTTAGATGTACTGTGTTTCTTTTATGACATTTTAGCATGCGGGTGTTAAGCGGTTCTCTTTTTCGTGCAAATTCATCGGCGGATTTGTTTATTTTGTTCTTTTTCTGTAATGGGCGCTTAAAGAATTATGCGTTCTTATTTATTTGTATATGAGTATATTCGATTTAAATGTCAATTAGATTTTACATTTAAAAATATTTAAATGTAAATTATACTTATGTAGATTATATTTATATAATATATATGTCTATATGGTACTTACGTACTATCGCAACAATGCCAACGTTCAAGGTAAATCGCCAAAAGTTAGCAACCCTGATTTCCCATGTGTCGTATGCGCTGAATTGGCAACCAAGTGTTTTCCTTCATAAAATGTCGCCAATACCTTTGTACAATAATATATACGTAAGTTTTATTTTTTTTACTTATATAATGCCGTATATACTACATAAGGCTAGGAAAACACATGCTCTGTGAGCCCCGTTTTATTTTTTATTAAATTCTCTAAGCTAGGATTTCTCATATTGCGGGACGTGCCCCCTAAGAGGGACGTGATATCCCGATGTGGGAACGCGAGCACATAGAAAAGTTTGTTTTATTTTTATTTCCAATGGCGGATTACAAGACAACTGCAAACAAAACGAGAAACAGAGAATATTGACAAAAAAAAAAGGACAACACAAAAAATAATAAAAGAAAAAAACAAGAAAAAAAGTTGAAAATAAAGGATTTAAGATAAGTATTAATTAACTGAAAGAAAGCAAAACAAAATACATTCCAACAAAAAAAAATTAAATACACATTTACATTGACAGAAAATATATATCTGTACAACAAAATGTTTTTGATAGTTAATTTATCAACACTTAACTAAAAACAAGTTTAATAATTATTAGTGCCTCCCATGGGCTTGTTATATACAAAATTTATTACTTACCTTGATAATTTTAAGGTCGTATTGTAGCTTCAAAATACGTTATTGTTGCATTCAATACATTGTTATTGTATGTGGAGGAGAAGGCGATGAAAATTTTGATTGAAAATTGGGTCGTAAATATTGAATGTTTGAGAAGCATTCTGTTATAGAGTTTAACTTTTCGACAGTAAAAATTTGTTGCGATATGAACCCCTTTGGTGAATATTTTTCAAAATAGAAAAGATCGCATTTCTTTTCAAATATGTAAATATGTGTTCTAACTCTTTTATCTACTGGGTTATTAAATTAACAGTTCGGGCATTTTTTAAAAAAGGATTTAAGTTACAATTTGTTTTGAATTATATTCGTGCAATCGCATGTAATAAAGTCTATTATTTGTATAAGATTTTTTAGCAAAAATATCGTCAATTTTTTTTTTTAAGGTAAGTATGAAAAGGCACTTACCTCTGATTTTTCCTTTTTCTTTTCAACAGAGAGATCTGTAGGGAAAGTCAGCGATTAGTAAATTTTGTCTGTCAAAATTTATCAGTAACGATTGAGCTTATTCATTTGCACATTTTGAAGTTAAGTTACTCTGAACAAAATGTTTAAGCTCTGCTTACACATTTCCAGTTCATATTTCTTTTCTATTAATTGATAAAAAAAATGTACAAAACATGTTACGTAATAAAAGGATCAGTTCTGCGCGCATGCGTCAAACGGAAGCGCCGTTCATTGACGAGAGGAAAGCAGCGCCCCAGACATAATATAAATAATCCTTTCAAAGAAGCAGTTTGATTCTGAAAACCCGAGTTATAAATATAGCAGAGAACAAACATACAAGATTAATGATCCGAAATTTTTTCATCATATTTTTTTTTTTATTTTTTTTTATTGGAAAACAATGATACAATCCCCGTGCACCACAAAGTATCACACAGGGCTTACAGAAGTAAGTATTAATCACATAATACAAAGGAAAAAGAAAAAAATAAAGAAAAAATAATAAATAAATAAATAACAAAAAATAACCCCTTGAGGTTAGGAAGCATTACAAATACTCATAACAAACTCACTGAACTTTTTAAAAGTACTTCTGGTGGAAAGCAGTTGAGGAAGATTCGGAGGCCAATTTACATTAAGTCCCTTGAATGCCAGTCTTAGGATATTCCGTTCTCCTTCAAACTTGGAACACAGAAGGAGCACATGTTCTACATTTTCCTCGCCACCAATATCGCAAACACAGGAAGATGACGGAACTAACTTAAATTTGTTCAAGTAGCTTTTAAAGTTGCCATGACCAGTTAGAAATTGGGTTATTTTGTTATTAGTATAAAAATGATGGCAGGACAGTCTCTTATTAATGGTTGGAAAAAATTTCTTTGTTACGCTCCCATTATTTGATGTGAGATATTCTTGGTTCCAAGACTTCACCATTCTTTCCCTCATAATCTTCTTGTAAAATGACTTAGGAATATTAACGGCAATGTCAATTTTGCGTTTGGTTGCAGCCTTGGCTAACCAATCGGCCCGCTCATTTCCAAAAATGCCCGTGTGTCCACGAACAAATGCAAAATCTATTGAGATGTTTTTATCTTTTAGGTTTTTAAGTTGCTTTTGGATCTCGACGATTATGTTGTTAGATGAAGAAATACACTTAAGAGAATCCAAGGAGGAAAGAGAGTCTGTACAGATGAGATAATCTGAGACACTATTTTGTTCAGTGATCCATTTAATGGCAAAGTTTAAACATAAAAGTTCAGCTACAAAAACTGTGCATTCATCACGAATTCTAAATTGAAAGTGCTCGGATTCTACACCACTCCTGAACACAACAAAAGCGAAACCAACTTTGCCAGCAATTTTACTACCATCAGTATAGCAAATAACAGGGAAATCATCAGTATTTTTCTCATTGTGCTTAATAATATTGATGGAATTCCTCTCTGAAGGATGAGGGAGAAAAAATGGGGACATAGTGCAATCATAATTAGAGATGGAAGAAGCAGCGAGATTTTCCCTAAAAGCAATATTATGAAGAATAGCAATGTCGATTGGAGGGAATCCAGAAATAGCAAAAACTGACTCGTAACTTATGGTACGATAACCGCAAATGACCCGCAAGAGCATCCTTCTTTGTATGCCTCGCAGATATTTAGAATTCATCTTCCTTTTAAGTGCCTCACCCCAAACTCTAGAACCATACATAATGAAAGGTTCGATTCCTTGCTTATAAATGAGCGAATGTACGTTGAAATTTATACCGAACGAGTTGCGTGCAATGCGATTTAGTCCCCGCTGCAATTTGTCACATTTCTCTGAAATGTAATTTAAGTGCTGTTTCCAAGAAAATTTAGCATCAAGAAGAACCCCAAGATATTTCATTTGTTTTACCATAGTCAAGGGAGCACCATTGAGATGCAGCTGAAATGCATCATAGCAAACGTTTCGTTTTTCAATAGCCATGACTCTGGTTTTAACAGGATTAAAATCCAATTTAAAATTCTTTGACCAGTCAGAGGCGATGTTCAAAGTTTCCTGTGCGTGTAAGAAAGTCGCATGAAGATCCCTACCTTGGAAACAAATTAAAATGTCATCAGCAAAAGCTATGGTTTCACAGCAGGCAAGATCATTAAGTTTAACTAGAAGATCGTTGATAATGATATTCCAAAAGATAGGCCCAGAAACTGATCCTTGAGGGCAACCCCTTTCAAGACAACGGATTGCAGAAGTCGAACCCAGTTGCATTTTGGCCATTCTGTCATTTAAAAAGTCGGCAACAAGTGAAAAAAGATTTTTCGGAATTTTCGCTTTCTTAAGAAGATTCAAAATGCAAGGCCACCATGCGTTATCAAAAGCACCTTTTATATCAAGAGAAATCAAGATTGAGTGTAAATGCTTCTTTTTACCTCTCTTAACAATCTCATTCAAACGTAAAAGAGCGTCTTCAGTGCTCTTATGAGGGGTAAAACCATACTGATCACTAGAAAGAAAGTCTCCACGGCGCAGATACCAGCAAATCCTGTTAACAAGAAGTTTCTCCAGGCATTTACCAAGAGTTGGAAGCAAGCTTATACATCTAAGGTTATCCAAATGAGGAACTCCAAACTCATTTACTTTGGGGATGAGAATCACCTGGGCAATCTTCCAAACCCGTGGAAAAATACCTAAATCAAGACAAACATTAAAAAGTTTATGGAGAAAAGAAGGGAATGCTAAGTGGAACTGTTTAATAATTTCATTTGAAATAGAGTCCGGACCAGGTGATTTATTGAGCTTCAGCATAGAAAGAACTGTATTAACTTCATCACAGGAAAAGGAAGGATCGAAAAATGAAGAGTAACCAGTATACGCGGCCTTACGATAGTCTTTCTGAAAGTTATTGTCATTTGCCTCTGAATCAGAAGGGAAGGATTTTTGAAGCACAGCATTTATTGTTTCATCTAAAGAGGAGGTTGTTTCTTCTGTGGGTAGTTTAATACCAGTTATTTCAATTTTTTTCATAAATTCTCTTTTAACGCCATATGTATAAACCTTCTTCCACACATTTTGAGCGTCAATGGTCAAAAGAAATTTCTTCCAAGAGTCAGTTTTAGCATCAGTAAGCATTTGATTGTAATCTTTTCTATAATCAAGATATTTATTTCTGTATAACTCTCTAACAATTGGATTTTTACAACGTTGAAATCTACGCCTAGATGCATTAAGCCTCTTCCTCGCACAGCCAATCTCGGTAGACCACCAAGGACATTATGCTTGCTAGTCTTCTTAGTAGGCATAGAGTACAAGCATGCCTGATAAATAATAGAACCAAACTCCTCAACGACTGTGTTTAGGCAAGAACTATTAGAGCAACTGTTAAGAATATCAAAAATATGAGTTATACGAGAAAAACAAAATTTCCGAAAGCGACACCAGTTTGCTTTCTTTGTACTGAACATAACAAAAGGAACATTTGATGTATCTCGCAGGACCGTGGATAGACAAAACTCAAATTCAATCATCACATGATCAGAAAGGGACTCGTTTTCCGAAAGACACCAAATCGAATTATCCTGGAGTAGATCCGAACCAACAGCTGTGACATCAATATAGCTCGTACCCTGAGTTGCTCGAAAAGTAGGCCCACAATCTTCGTTGATTATAAATAAATTGTTGGCAGAAATAAATTCACATAACTTATCTCCTCGTGCATCTGAATAGGGACTAAACCATAATTCAGATTTGCTGTTGGAGTCCATACTCCAAACCAGTCTATTGAGATTTTTGCAGCTAAAAACTTGGCTGATCTTGTGAAGATCCGAGTCAATGTTTTTTGAAGGTTCAAAATAATAGGAGAAAAGAGTAAACGCAGTTGCGCCCGCGGTAACTTCTAAAGTGACTATATTGTAATCAGTATTTTTATAATCGAGAAAAGTTGCAAGATAACGTGAGCGAACAATAATGGCTGCCTTAATGATGTCAGAATTAGGATCATAAAAAAGTCTATAAGTACTGGGATAACCTGGAAGAGAACTCCTGTAGCTATGAGGCTCTTGAACTAGTGCACAATCAATGTTATCTGTTTCCATGTTTAAAATGAGTTGCTGTGTCGCAGATTTAGACTTATGCAAGTTTAACTGAACACACTTTAGAACTTGTTTATCTGACCTAATCATAGTTAATTCTAGATTGGGTATTCTTCTTCGTAAAAATATGGCAAGGACAGCACTCAGAAAAAGGTTTATGATTAACATTCACTTTTTTATCTATGTTTTTTGTTTTGTGATTGAAACGGATGCAATTTATACAAGTCGGTGCATCCCTATTTGAACAATCTTTAGCTTTATGTTCTCCAGAACAGTGAAAACAGGCTGTTGGTTGGTTACATTCGGAAGCACGATGGTTACAGCCAAGACAGTTAAAACATCTATTTATAATAAGGAAATCATCTACATCACATGCACTCCAGTTTATTTTCAATCTTGTTTGTTGGAGGATTGATTTACGAACTATGGGGTGAGTTTCGATTACAACATGCCTTGTATGCTGAAAGGTTTTTAAAGTAAAGCGAGCTCTGCACTGCCCTATGCTTTCGTCATCTACAACAATTTCAGGGTTTTGTTCAGAAATCACTTTCAAAAGATCTTCATTACTTACTTCATTTGTCACGTTTTTTACAATTATGGCTGGATTTCTCCTTTTTGGCAGAGAAGCCTTTAATTCTGGTGATTTCTCTTGAAGTTCTGTCAAAAGTCGGTTTCGATCATTTTCAGAAAAACATTTAACTAGTAGTTTGTTTCCTCTTATATTTTTTAAGCCACATACACCTAATTTAGATTCCGCTGGGTTTATTTTCGACTTAATAATTTTCCTTACATCGTCAGAAGAGCAATTATCTGAGTCTACAACTAGACAATAATCGAAAGACTTTTCCTTTTCTTTTGGAGCAACAGATGGCGCCACGACACTGGCGTAACTTGGCTTTGGCGTAATTTGGGTTGCAATGGCTTCCTTCAAGCTTTGTTTACATGCTTCTAAAAAATTAGCTGCCTTTACTCTTTCAAAATTCTTATAAATAGAGCATTTCAACTCACCCAAGGCTTGCCTGGCCTCTTCACGCACCTGGTGGTTCATATTACATTTTGACAGAAGCGCAGATTCGATAATCGAGCAATGTTTTTGAAGAGCATCAAAAAACACGTCATCCTCCATCGCCGCCATTTTGGCCACCATCTTCATCATATTTAAAATGAATATAATTATTTTTTGTACTTAAAGTGATTCCTAAGCCAGTAAATTTTATGTTTGATTTATGCAAAATCAAAATCTATAAAATATATGAAGTTCTCTCTCTTCTATTGAGTAAACTAAATTCCAAATAGGAACAATTCATTGAGAAAGGTAAAATCTTGGATATACACACACAAACCCAAATCATTTTTTTTTTTTTTTTTTTTTTTTTTTTAACGCAGTAAATACGTTTCTTAGCATGCGATAAATGGTAAATTTGGGGATATGTTCCACAATTTTAAAAATTCGTGAAAAATGAAAATTTTTTTTAATATTTTCGAAAAAAATCGTGCAAAAAAGGTAATAATAAAATCCATATTCAATATTCATAAAATAAAAACAATTCATTTTTTTCAAAAATTTAAAGCAAGTTTACAGTAGAAAGTGCAGTTAAAAAGTAAAAATTGAAATTGAAATTAGAAATAAAACTACTAACAACTATTCATCGCTGCTTGTGAACAAGCGTGCACGTTTATTACGAACTGGATCAAAAATGCTATCCTCAGTAAATGTGTTAGATATCTCTCGTACAATTGTCAATTTTGGTTGAAACGAAAAATTTTGTTCGTTATTAACGGACGCAGTTTTTTTTAATCATTACAATTTTTGAAGTGAAACTTCTTTGCGGACGGGAGTGAATGGGGAATTTACCCAGTTTCTCGTAACAGTGAAAAAGCGAACGGAAGTAGTGATTCCCCCCTCCCCCATCTCCCCGAAACGTCGCCATAGTGAGGATATAGGAAGCAGGAGGAAAAGAGAGCGGGGGGGGGGGGATACACACCTCGTGACTTGCGTCATATCCGTGAAAAAGTTGGACGATTGCTAAGGGGAATGGACTAAATTCGCGACTGAACGACGCCACGCGGGGAATCACGTGACAACAAGGGCAACATTTGCACGTGTCATTCATTCCCGTGTTAAAACCTATACGTAAGTTGTTGATATTCTTGTGCTTTAATTTTATCTAATTAAAATATATATCATTGTATTTTATGCATTATTCTAGTGTAAATATTTGTTAGGAAAAACTCTCAACAACTCTTTGATATAATTTTTGTTTTATTCTAATTTATTTATCTAATTAGGTATTCATCTGCTTCAAATAGTGTTAGCTGGTATATTTATTTAGGTTGGATCCTAGAACCTGGTACACATCTATTAGTTATTTTAATTCTTAATTAATTAAGTAATTATTAAATATATATTTTTGCGCAAGAATGGCTTACAATATATAGGATCAATACAACTTCTTTTAAAGAACTTCAAATTGTTTGACTATCGAATAGCAATTGTATCATTTCCTTAAAAAGAACTCACTATTATTATCAAATACAGTGTCAGTTACGTGTGCATAATATAAAAAAATATCTGTTTATAATTTTAATTCATAATTCAAAGTCAAGAGAAAATATTTATTCTGAAGTAAAACAATTTGATGATAATTTGTGAAAGGAATGTTTACAAAAATTAAATAAATTTTTCTTTGATTTTTGCATTTCACAAAGTATTGATTCTAAATTATTAATAATTATTATTTACTGTTAAAAATTGATGTTATTTCTTTATTTAAATTAAAATAAAATATTCTTAAGGGGAATGATACCATCGCAAAAGGCAACAATTTTTAGAAATGATCAAATTTAATTTGATGATTTGTTGTTATCTTATTTTTTTGAAGTACATGTTAAACTTGCAAAAACGTTTGTTTCTTGAAGCCTGTGTATATAGAATATTAGGTAATATGAAAGTTATAGATAAATGTAGATAATTATCTTTTGGTGAAAGTGTATTTTTTATTTTTTTCCATCACTCCCCCCCCCCCATTGTGTACAAAAATATTAGAGTTGACATGGTATTTATCCTGTGATGAAAATGAATTTTTTAAACATTATATTTACACCAAGTTTGCCTACCTACACTTAAAATTCGAATGAATATTTTATTTTACTGTGGAACAGTTACTGGATGAAAATGAATTTTATTTTTACAATGTGTTGCATATATAAGTACTTTATATATATGTATGTGTTTTACAATATTATGGAGCATTTAAAGATATTTGAAATGTTCTCCATCTTTGACTGTCTGATTTAATTAGTAATTATTCTTTAAAAATGTTTGGAATTTTTTTTAGAAATGATTGTCTAAAGTAATAAAATAAAATACTATTTCATTTTTTAGTTAAAGAAATGATTCATATTAATAATGTGATTATCCATTATTATGAAATATTTAGTTACATATATAAAGTACACACACACATAGTCAGGGCTAATAGTTAATTAAATGATTATAATGATTTATTTCTACATGTATTAACTGTTTTAATAATACTTTTCTCTAAGTTGCAGTCACTATAGCAAGTGCTCTTTAAGCACATTAAAATTAAAGAGTTACCTTCAGTCATGAATGTGTACAGATTGCTTAAATGCCTTTGTTATATTAAGCATCGAAAAAGAAATTGCAAAAAATTGTAACTTTTCTGAAAAAAAAGCATCATGCACTAAATAAACATGTGTTTGTTATTTTACTCGTTAGTACAATGTTTTGCAGAACTGAATAGTTTTCTATTGGAAATTGCTCTTTTATATCTGGATTACTAAATATAATGCATGGGTATGCAACACTTGGATCTCAAATTAATGTTATTAATGCTAGTATGAACTACATTAAAAGTTTGCATTACAATTTTTTATGACAAATTGAATACTTTTTTTAATTGCAATTGTATAAATTACCTTTAACATGTTGAGCTACTTTTTAAGAATTAGTATACAATATTAAGGGAATGTTTCATCAGAAAAGGTGCAATAATTATCAGAAATTCAATTTAATTACCTTTAGTCTTAAACATATTTTTCTTCTTTTTGAATTACACATAATTTATTAAAAAAATAATAGCATGATTTATCTATAAACAGTAGATGGCTCCAAAATACAAGTTAAACTTGTAAAAATATTTTTAAGAATTTACTTCTTGAAGCTAATGTTTAGCTCATATTGATAAACAATATCCATTATATTTTTCCATGATGTCTATCTATTGATGAAAATGCATTTTATGTTTACAACACAAGGATTGCAAATAAGATAGAAAAAAATTCAACACAATATATATATATATATATATATGTGTGTGTGTGTAATAATTCCCATTAATATAATCCTTTAAAATAAATAGTTTTTAACTACCAATGGTCCATTCCTTCAGGACCAACGTTTTAGTAATAAGTTACCCCGCCGCCTAACGAGAGTATTTTAAACTACACCTATCCATCCCCTCAGATCATGTGATTTCAGAAGCCTATAAAAACCGAGATTCCTGGAGACCAACACTTTTTCGCTTCTGTATTTTGTCTGCGTAAACATGTAGCCGGCTGCAGCTCATTCTGCATTCGTTTTCTTTGTTATGTGTTGTCCATTTCATGCTTTATGTGTAACATGTTTATATGTGCTCAAGATGTGGAATAAACAGATTTGAATAATCACAGGACTGTCGTCAATTCCAGCCAAAGCACACATGAATCGTAATTAATAGTAATCATATAAAGAATACCTTTCAACGGCCACGTCTATTTCATTTATATATATATATATATATATATATTATATATATATAATATATATATATATATATATATACGAGGGTAAGTTGAAAAATAAGTTTCCCCTGTCGACTGTGGTTAAAGTTGTGTATGAAAGTCAAAAAATAGAATGAGACATTAAAAATATGACATACTTTTATTTTATTATTCTCGTACGAGTACGTTGAGACATTTGTCATATCGCTTGATAAGCTTCAAAAAGTCCTCGAAGAAAAAATCAGGGCTTTGCATATGGAAGAAGCGTTGAACGGCTATGGGCGAAAGGCGACACAGCAGGAAAACTTGCAAGTCACCGATACACCATTGGGTAGAGGTCGCTGCAAATCAAGCAGATGGCGCTGTTGCAGTGCCTGCGCAAAGCGGAGACCAGCCTCTCATTTGAGCCCCGGTAGGTATGGAGAGAAGGTGCGTTTTGAATTCGTGGTCAAAGGAGGAAGTGAGAGCGGTTATCCGCTATGAATGGGCACGTGGAGTATCAGGAACAGAAATTCATAACCGCCTCGTGGAAGTCTATGGGCCAGGTGTGATGTCGAAGCAAATGGTGCGGAGATGGTGTCGCACATTCAGTGATGGACGTCAGCAAGTGGAGGACATACCGAGAGCTGGACGGACGCGCTCGGCCACTACAGATGCAAATGTCGGGAAGGTGGATGACATGATTAGAGCGAACCGGCGTATCACCATCGATTAAGTAGCGGAAGAACTTGGAATCTCACATGAGCGAGCTCAAAACATCATCCACGACATTCTTCAATACAGAAAAGTGTCAGCACGATGGGTGCCCCGACAATTGACCTCGACACATCAGGAACAACGCATGGCGGTCAGCCTGGAACATCTCGCTCGTTACCATGAAGATGGCAATGACTTTCTGTTTCGGATTGTGACGGGGGATGAAACGTGGGTCCACCATTTCACGCCAGAATCGAAGGCCGCATCTATGGAGTGGAAAAATCCGTCATCACCTGTCCGAAAGAAGTTCAAGACAACTCCCTCTGCAGGTAAAGTGCTCCTCACAGTGCTCTTCAGTTTTCTTCTTTTTGTTGCTGGACTTTTTGGAGGTTGGAACCATCAATGCTACGCGCTACTGTGACACCCTGTCGAAATTGAAAGAGGCGATTCGGAAAAAGCGGCCTGGCCTTCTCACATCTGGCGATCTGCTGTTGGATGACAATGCCAGACCACATTCAGTGACGGCAACGCAAAACCATATTGCAACTCTTGGTTGGGAGCGCCTACACCATCCGCCATACAGTCCTGATCTCGCACCAAGCGACTTCCATCTGTTTCCGGCTTTGAAGAAAAATCTCGGGGGAACGAGCTTTGGAAGCAATACTGAAGTGAAACAAGCCGTTCAACGCTTCTTCCAAAAATCCTGATTTTTTCCTGGAGGGCTTTTTGAAGCTTATTAAGCGATATGACAAATGTCTCAATGTACTTGATACCTATGTGGAAAAATAAAGGTATTTCATATCTTTAATGTCTCATTCTATTTTTTGACTTTCATACACAACTCTGACCACAGTCGACAGGGGAAACTTATTTTTCAACTTACCCTCGTATATATATGAATAGTTACATAAAATTTCCATCCACAATTTCTCCTAGTTATGTCTCTTGACCAGGTACTTATGCTTAACAATAAATACTCCAGTTCCATTAATAAATACTCCAGTTCCATTTCTCGCAAACTTAAAACATATTTAGAGAAATGTACTCTCACTCTCTCTATGTTATTTTGTTATCACTAATATGAGTGAAAAGTATCCCTTTACATATAATTATATTTATACTATAAAAAAAATGGACGATAAAACAACATCAGAAAGAAAAGATACAGAATTCTCTCTGAAATTTAACGTTTGAAAATATATTAATAAAGATTAAAATCATTATTACATCAACAAGTTACCAAAATTTATTATGAATAAATTGAGTTCCATTCTAATCAAAATCACAGTTTCTACTACTTACAAGAAAATTAATTAACTCATTATAACATTGTTTTACCAGGACAATCTTACCTCAAAAATATCCGTGATTTTGGCCAATTAACCCCTTAACAATAATTTTGAAAAATATTTTCTGTACTTCTCTTTGCGATAAAAATAAAATTGATCCAAATACTTTTCTTGGGTCAATATTGGTAAGTAACTCATGCAACAAATTTATTCAGGACTTATAAGCAGGATAATGTCAATATACATGAGTCTTTTAGACTTTTATATTTATGTAAAAATAAATATAATGATATAAAATATAAATCTAATCTATAATGATAAATCTTCTACATATTGTGCAAACACCAATATAAATACATATTTATTATAAATAGTAAAAATATTTGCACATCTCTCTCTCTCTGTGATAGGTTTATACCACACAGTCAAACTCTGAAAAACAGATATGTTAATCAATACCACACAAATATATTACAATTATTATTTTTTGTAAAAAATAAAAATTGACTATTTTAATGATTAATGACTATTTTAAATGACTATTTTATTTTGATCATGTAGTTGTGAGCAAGACTATTATTTTCAATATATAGACACAAATTTATTCTACTACACACATTTTAATTTTAAAACTTTATGCTTAATTTTTTACTATATTTGTAATTCAATTCTTGATAAATTATGTCTTTTGCCTGAAATAGTGCAGCGAATAAAGACTTTCAAAATGCTGCACAATTTTTTTGCGTGTAATTTTACAAATGGTAAATGATCATTTTGATTTCTAATGTTTGCAAGTGGTACTTGATTTCTCATTTAGTGTTAACATTAATGAAGCTGTAGTAAATTAAGATATTTTTCCATTTTTGTAGTGAATACTACTCAAAAATGTTTTTTTTCCCTTTTCCCAGTAACATTGTAAAATTATAAAGCAAGATAAGTTAAAAAAATATTGTTTTTGATATGACATGTATGGTTACATTCTTGTGTTCTAATTTTAGATAGATAAATACTTAAGTACCTGTGTTACTACTCTGAAGATGCGTAAAATAAGTAAAACTTAAGTTAATTAAACATTATATGTTCTCAATATAACTTCATTTAAAATAAACAAAAATTTGCTGAAGTTAACTAACATATTTTACTTTCTTATGTATGTTCTCTCTATAATTTTATTTAAACTAAACAAAAATTTGCTTTGAAGTATTTACATGCTTGTGAAAGTCTACATCTCTCCAAAATCCTTTTTGAAGAGGTTTCTTTTGTGAAGACATAAATAGTGAGAATAAAGCTTGGTTTAAGCTGGCGTCGGTATTGAAAACATTCTTCAAGGTAATTGTATACATAATAAACAGTGAAGAGATGGTTTATAATCCTCACGTTTCAACATGCTCTCAAAACACTCATATTTTGCACTGGTATATGAAAAAATGTGATTTTTAGCGCGTTTTCCACCGTAGTGTAAGAAAAGCGCTATTAGGATGCAAATTTCGTCTTCGTCCTCGTTCCATATTTTGTCGTACCTTTTTCTCAGCCAATAAGCAACCGATTGACCTCGGGTTTTCGGCATTTGGTCGCATTTGTGCCCTAGATGAGCCGAATTATATTAAAAAATTTTTTTAAAAAATGTTTTTTAATTTTTTTTAAAGTATAGTACTATTTTCTGTTGGTAAAAAGTGCATTAGTTGCATTATTGTAAAGTACAACATGTGAAAAACGCGCTAAAATTACTTGGCCATGCCAATGATTGGTATCTTGTTTTCCTCTATCATCCTTTTATTTATTGATTGAGCAACATTTTAGCAAAATGAGACATTTTTAAAAGTACAATGTGAAACTGCGATAGCAAAATAGTCCTAGCGATAGTAGTAAACAAACGACAGGATAACACGTGACCTAGTTTTCACGTGATCGTGACGTCACATGAATTTAGTCCATTGTGCATGTTGAAACTTACCGCAGAGTGTGTTGAAATATTTGTGCTGCGGCGCTGCAATCGCTTGTTTACAAAATGTACACTTTAGTTTAGTCTTGTTTCTCGCTTGCTTGTAAATAAACGCTGTTACGTGTTCCTCTCAGTTGCCTCGTTATTTGACTCGTCTCTTCTTTCTGACAGGTAAGAGCTTTTATTTATCTATTTGTAAGAATTGAAAATGAACACACGAATCATGATTGTGAAATATTTACGAATTTGAACAATGCATCAAAAGCATATTTTGCTGCTATTGGCGAAAGACGCTTAGGTATTCGTGACATTAAGTACGTGAGATAGTACCCTTGCTACTATCGGAGGTTTGAACTCGGTACCTTCCGATTCGTAAGCGAGTAACTTTCCACAAGACAAAAGTGATCACTATGGGGCGGAGGTAGTTACTGGCTTATATAGATGGTACCGCTACATACTCCCCTACCAGTGAGTCGGTGGATAGACGAGCGAACGATGTATGTGTGAAATTGAGCGTGTTTGCTGCTGCGTCACTAGTTGTGACGGCTTTTGCTGGTTGCGTCATTCGTGCGTGACGGCTTTAGGGTTGCGTTTGCGGTGGATAGATGGCGCCACGACAGTTCAGAAGCTTGCGTTTTTCTGAGTTCAGCCAGGGTCACCAATGACGGAGGTATTTGTTATGGCGAGCGTGGGAGTTGTTACTATTACGTCAAGTGAGTCCGGCGACTTTGCTGCGCCAAGTGAGTTTTGACGACTTTGCTTGCCCTTCTTTCAGGTAGATGGCGCCATGACACATCAGAAAATTTTGCGTTTTTCTTTTCAGGCGAGGTCACCAATATCGGAGGTTTGAACTCGGTACCTTCCGCTTCGTAAGCGCGTAACTTACCACTAGACAAAAGTGATCTCTATGGTGTGGAGGTAGTTACTTGCGTATATAGATGGTACCTCCTGTACACCCATGGTATTTTCAAAGACATCCTGGATCCACCATATCATTCAAGGGTTCCAGATCGTATCAGACGGCATTCTCGCGATTTTCGACTGGTCACCTGAGGTGCATGAATTTTGAAGGTGGTAAAAGAAGCTACCCAATTTGCACCAAATGTGAAATCAGTCCTTTTTCTCCCCAGCACATTCTGCAATGTGTGGGGTTTTCATGTGAGGAGGCTGTTGCTTCTCCCCTGCTGTTCCTAGACTTTTTGAAGATAAATGGACTCATGGATCTGGTCTAGTTTCACTAGACCAGATGGGGATTAGTCCCACCACCACCACCACCGCTACATTACTCTCGTAATGAACTCGCGGGGCGTATTTTCGTAGTTTTTATGTTATAAACGTGCCGTTTTCAACGAATAAACGCACCCAAAATATTACCATTATATGGCTCTTCCCGTTACGGGAGTGGCTGGGACATTGTGTATATGTCATTAACGTTCGCGCCAGAATCGCTACGGATAGCGTCTTGTAAACAAACACAGTGACTTCTGTTAGTGATGCATTAAGTTTATATTATTCATTTTTATTTCCATTGAATCAAAATTAATTCTGGTCAGATAGCCTAGAACAAATGCAAAAAGAGGAAAAGAGTTTCGTAAATGAAAAAAAAGTAAAACTAGCAGCAATTCCAGGCGAAAGTCTATATATCACCAGGTAGTTCTGTCGCAGCTTTTATCATCTTTATCCATAAAGATTTAGTGCTGTGCATACCAGAGGCTGCTGAGAAATCATTGGATCCTATGATTAAAAGCCGATTATCTTAACTGGAAAATTTAATGTTAATTTTGCTTTAGAAGAAGCAAAGCCACTCATTGAATTCTTGAAACGGACACTGAATTGGAAAATGAATACTTGAATTCTTGAAACGGACATTGAATTGGACAATGAATACTGATTCTAGAGAAGGAAAAATAATATACGATTGATGCAGTTTTCTCCCATTTTCTTGATTGACTACAATCGGGGATTTTTATATCCTACTTTAGTTACCACACACTTATTGTGTCTTTCTTGGAAAATGATGGTGCAGAAAATTGAATAAAAATATTTTCATACAATAAATGAAATTCGAATTTTATTTGATTAAAGTTATCTCAGCAGTTAAATATAATAAGATCTACTCCTGCATTTACGGCCAACGTCGCCAAAGAAGTTTCACTTCTATCACGTGGCTTTTCACGTTCTTTTTTTTTTTTTTTTTTTTTGATTTCTCAAATTGCTTGTGTAATACTTGATATCCTTCTACAGAAAGCTTATGATTACGTTGAAATTTCAATGCACTCTCTATGTGAGGATCACGAGGAAAAAATGTTGTTCCATACTTGGTAGCAAATTTCAAGCCCTCTCGAATGAAACCAGCTGTTAATAGTTGAACTTCTCCTTCGAGAATTCATCGTAATCGACTTCTATTTTTTATCCTGATATAAATTCGATCAAATCGTCCTCATTTTACGGGTAAGAAACTCTCAATTTTTTTCAGATCCGTGCTAAAAAAACAAAACAAAATCGCGCAACAAAAAATTCGTTGAATTTGTGTACCGTGTTATTTTAAAACCATGTAAAAAAATAGTGTGGTGCAGCTCTTAAGAAATCTTTGCGTTATTCCTTACAGCTCCAAAGAACTTTTAAAAGCAAGTTTTTAAACAATTAAAACAGTTAAAAAATGTCGAACATTTATTGAAAGTGTGCACCTATTCTTCAAATTTAGGGAAAAAATCCAGCACTTGTCAAGAAAAAGTTATACAATTTCTCATGCAATTAATTTTTTTTTTATTTTTTACACATACTAAAAAATTCATAACTAACGTGATCGTACTTTTGTACAACAAAAAAAGCATAAATATTTTTTAAAAATTGACGATGACTCAGTAAGTTGAATCAGTTCGAATCCCCGATTCTGCAAAATATTTATATGAGAAAAATGAAAATGCATATTGAATTTAATTGTCTAAATCTTCGAAAAACACAATGCAAAAGTTTAAAAAATGTGATAGTGCTTAGGTTTCATAACATTCACCTTATTTATTATCATTATCTGTTTTACACTGTTTTTCAAACGTAAATTTAGCTAAAAAAATAATCATTAAAAAATAATGCAGACAATTATGATTAGTACCATTTGATGTAAAATATCAATACGCATTCTTAGTTTTTTTAGCATTAAAAATGTTATTAAGATTCCTTCGCTTTAGCATGTTATCCAGTGGTGTAACGCACCCCCCCCCGCAACCTCCGCGGTGTAGGGGGGCCAGGATTCTAAGGGGTCTAAATCCTAAGATCCAGCTTGGGGCCCAAAACCTGATTTTTCAGGGAGGCCCTAATACTCTCCGTTACGCCACTGATTGTTAACTCCAATGGTAACTTTACGAATAAGTGTTCAAAACTCAAACATTTTCCATTCGTTATAATATTATGACATCTAAACTCGTTATGATTTAGGCTTTTTTTCTAGAAAAAATATTTCAGTGAAAGTTTTTGAAAATTACACTGAAATATCTGATATCTTAAAATTTCTGATCCCAATATTATGCACGCTATGAATTCATAAAGTGGTAATTCATATCTCTTTTCAAAACAGTAGGTGATATGGAAAAAAATGAATATAGAAATAACTTGTAAAGGGTTGTCACGACACAACATTGGCATTGTTATCTTAAATTAAAATACTTAGTACATTTAAATTTTCATAGACATTTGAATACTGAATTAATGTTAAATTATTAGTATTTTTGGGGGGGGGGGCTGGGGTAACCCTTGTTCATATTACAGTGAATTTTGAAAATAGAGTTAAAATTCACAAATTGAGAGTCATGTTCACTCTTCGGATAAACTCTAAAATCAACCTCTCTATCTATAGAACCGTCTTTTATCTCGTAATGATAGCAACTAATTCATTGCATGACGGTTTATCATGAACTCTAGGCTGATCTTTAAGGTTTGTATAAAAACACAGAAGATACTCCTGATCTTGGTTTTTATTCTGAATTTCATACAAAGTTCTATTTTCATAACTGGCTGCAAAATTTGCAATGTATTGTCACGTTTAACTGACCATTATCATAAATGTAAATTTGTCCAAACTGTGGTTTTGCTCCATTTTTTTGTAACGATGTAGCTGCTTTTTTATTACCAATGCCTTATGTATAAATAAATTTACTACAGCATCACAAAAAGCTTCTTTATATAGAGAGAGATATATAACATGAACACTAGAAAAACCAGAGCGAGATACAAAACTACTATCTGCAAATAATTATGAAGCATTTATATAATTATGTAATTTTGATCGGATAAAATAAACGCGGGTGGCCAAAAAGTAGGTATACAGTTACATATACATATCTGATTGTGATATTTCTTTTACCATGACTGGAAATCTGAGCGGAGCACCGTCGGTGGACTTACTGGAAAAACGAAAATATGCAGAGACCGTGCGTAGGATACGGGAAAATGAATTTCATTTACCCGTGCCGTGGCGCACCGTCACGTTTTACGATTTACTGCATCAAAGACAAGTTTGAGACCAAGAGTTCCGTCGCCAATACACCGAAATCTGGACGACCACGCACGACGTTAATACAGGAAAATCAGATGAAGATATCCCTTACATTCGTAAACAATCCAAAGAATCCCACGTGACAAGTGTCTTGGGGCTGGGTATCCAGAAGACATCATTACAATGCCTGATGCACCTAAGCTGTACCGCCCCAGACTGTTGCATGACCTTCTTCAAAACGATCCAAACGGCAGACTACAGTTCTGTGAGAAAATGCGTTATCAACTGACTGAATAATCAGCATTGTTTTCGAAAATCGTATGGACCGATGAATTCTGTTTTAAATTGTCTGGTCAAGTCAACAGACTTAACTCTGTGTACTGGGCAGAGGAAAACCAACGCGTCATTGTGACTACGCAATTGAATCAGCCAGGCGTCACAGTTTTGGGTGGCAAATCCTGGTCTGGTGTCTGGGGTTCTGTCTTTTTTTATGGAACCATTGATGGCCCCAGGTATCCTGACATGTTGATCGAAGTTGTTGCATACCGGCCCGACTCTGGGGAACTGAAAGAATAATTCCGCGGAGGAATTGTTCGGAGGACGAGGCCCCACCGGATTATTCTTTCGCGATCCGCCAATACCTGGTTTATGCATTCCCACATCATTGGAAGAGGAAACGGGGGAGCATTGATTGGCCACACCACGTTCCCTGGACTTAACTCCAAATGATTACTTTTCCAGGGGAGTAGTAAAGGATAAGGATTGTTCCAGAAAACCCGTCACAGTTTGGTAGTTGAAGAATTTCATCGATGATGCGTTTAAGGGAATTCGTTTTAACCTTAATTTGTGTCACACTGTGTGTGAGAGTGTAGGGGACAGGTTGCAGGAGTGTATCAATGCCGAAAGTGGACATTTGAGCACCTTCGAGATTAAAAGTGGAACTATATGTATGTAATTAAACCTGTAATAAAAGTATTGCTGTATAAGTAAATGTATACCTACTTTGGGGCTATTTAACTTCGTGTAATAATGACATTTTAAAAACATTCAAAGCGGCAAGAGATAACTAATGTCTAAATCTTTCAAATTTGAGATAAATCTCATTATTTGTATTTTTTTTAAAATTAGTTATTCTAAGAGCGAGCAAAAACTCTAAATACAACTTGAGGGTTGGAAGAAAATTTTTTTTTATTTCATTGAAAAATTTTAGATTCCATATTTAAAACACAAAAATGCAATATGTTTCAAAATACAATTTACAAAAAGAGATAAACACGTTTAAAATAGAAAATAATAATAATAAATAAATACAAATTTCATTGGCAGATAGATCGAAAATGATATTTTTAATTCTATACACAGCCTTTTTGCAAAGAAAGAATATAGTTAATTCTGCAGATGATAATGAAATGGATTTGATTTCGAATATATATGGGATCTATGTATAAATATATATTAATTTCTAATGGGGCTACGGATTTCTGTTTTACCATTGTAGGCCTAGTACATTCCCCAAGAGCAGGTATCTCTTTTTAGTAAGGCATCATTTATGGAAAAAATATTTGTTTTAAATTTTTCTTTTTGTAAAAGTTTTTTTTTTTTGTAAAATAAGTTCTTCAGACCTTTCTAAACAGCACAGTTTATTATGGACAAACAAATAAGACGATTATGAAAACTGCACACAACATAAAGAAAGATCATTGCACACAACGTATAGATCGAGGTGCGGTTCCCGTAGAAGTGCGTTGCAGGAAGCGGGAAAACGCGTGGGTGCATCACACAGATATCTTTACACTAGAAAAAATAGTTCGCTCGCTTCAATCCAACAATCCTTGCTAAACATAAAAATTTCTACATATTTCTCCTTTTTTGCAAGTATTTCCTTTTGTGAATTCAGATTGCATTTTTTTGGCAAAGCCCTTTCCTTAAATCCGTACTGAGAAGTTTGAAACCCATTATATATATCATTTTTTACGTATAACTTTATATAACTTCTTTTCATTCCTCACAAAGGTCTTAGATAAAATAAAGATTCTAATCCCAACTTAAACATCGTTAGCATCAGGCAAGCTGGCACAGCTAATGCAAGCTATAAAATGCAGTTTGGCTTACACCAGGGATGGGCAAATCCGCTTTGAAACAAGACCTTGCCCATGCACGATCAAAGATATTTGTCTTTTATTTTTGAAAGTATTTCTAAGAGATTATCTGGGCAAATAGGAAACCTCTTATTTCCTCCAGAAAAAGTGAGACTTTTTAAGTACCCACATTAACAAGTCGAGATACAGAAGTGTTGAACTGTCTTTCACAAGGAAAAGATAAAGAAAGCCCTGGTCTTTTGCCTTTATACCATTTATTAAACAGAGGTTTTAACCATTTTTGAGCCTTTTGTCTTGAAAATCATTCTAAACATGCGAGCTCTGAAGTGGAAAGGACAGGATGGCCTAGTCCCTCTTTTGCAAGAGTGTCAGACAATTCACTCGTTCTGTAGATATTGACGTGAGAAGGAATCCAATGAAAGCGTTCTTCGGGATGGTGGGAGATGAGCTTAACTTTTCGTACGATAGAGAAACTGATTTTATCTGTTATGTGGGCCCAGTTTTTGAGGTGTTGAATTGAACTACGACTGTCAGATAGAATCCAGAGGTCTTATTATTATTATTTGTGGGATGTGGAGCGACAAGGCTATTATCCCATCAATAGGTCTTTCGCTCATGTTTTTCTCTAGTCCCATGTCAACTGCAATTAATTCGCTTCGAGAAACCGCACAGAAATCTGGATTACGTTGTTTTTTATGGAGTGTTTCTCTCGAGGTGACATTCAAGGTAAACTTGTGGCTGGCATTATTGTGGAGTCGAGTTCTGTTGTCACTGAAGAACCACCGCGTAAAGGGTATATGCACTTTAAATACTTCGAAATTCAGTCTTCACGTGGAAGTCATGTGGAGTTTGGTAAGTGGTGTGACAGCACAGGTGTCGTCCTTAAACTTGACCGAGGCTCAATCACAAATAAACCTCATTTACTTTAGAGGGCGATGCACAGGGACGTCTTAAGATATCTTGTGGCCTAGTGGCGTAACGTAAACCCCTGCATTGCGGGGGGTAGGTATCCTAGGGGGCCCAAAGCCTGACATTTCAGGGAGCCCTAATATTCTCCATTACGTCACTGCCTGGGTCTCTACTCAAAAGTAGGCCCTGTGCCCCTTCACAAATGTAGGCCCACCCATGACCTTAAAAGTGGACCGTACATAGCATACATTGTCAAATACTCGTACAAACAATAACCCGAAACAAATAAATGTGCATAATTTACAATCACACAAACCAACTTGACAGACTGCCGCTTTTTGAACTGAAAGAGTAATGATGAGATATGGTGGTATGTCTAGGCCTTTAAGTGGAAGACGCCCATCACATATAGCCAGTTGACATTACGTCCGAAATTCCCCGTTTTTTGGAGAATACATCAGGAAATTTTATTTTACCATTGGAATTATTCGTATAATGATCTTATAAAGGTTGAGTCGATAGCGAGACGAGGCCTCCATTACGGCTGAGACCCAGGGCCCAGTTGGCCCATGCCTTAAGACGTCCCTGCCGATGCACATGTCGAGGCTCAAGTGTGCTAGCTCAGGTGTTTTCCTCGTCATCATGGTACAAAATTACGAGGTACGTTGCCAACAACCATCGTGCAGCTTTATGGTGGGATATAAATATTACTCTCACTCTGATATAGATTTCATGACAGTTTATGAATTTTTCAAATTTATCTGTAATGTATGTTATTATACTAAAACTGCTATTTATTTTTACAACAAAATATGGTTTTAAAATAATTATTATTATGAATATAAATATATTTACATTCGCAAGCGAATTCATTCACATAGGGAAAAAGATGAAAAATGGCACGCAGAAAATGCAAAATACAATTGGAAATCTGGAAATTTTATATTTTTCTTTAGAAAATGACAAATTATTAAATCTTGAATGAATGTATAAAAAACATTTAATCTATTTTAAACATAAAAATATTCATATATGAATTGGCATCTTGAAAAACAGTTCTATCTCAAATCAAAAAAATTATTGGAATAAAATATAACCACTATAAATTAATTCTCTTACTATTGTTTTGCTTCTGGAGAACTTGTGTTTTAAATATGCAAGTCTTCTTATGTGATAATGCTTACTTTATTTTATTTTTCAATAACATTGATTTCATTAACTTTTTATTAATACCTTTCATCCTACAGCACATTTTTATCCTGAATTAAGTCAAACATGATTCAAAACTGAAATACTGAATTCCATAAAAAAAAAAAATAAACTATCTGTGTGTTCTACTTTTTTAGATATTAACTCGAAAACTGACAAATGTGAATTGAAAATTTAGCAACGTACAATAATTTAAAACTATTGATATAAGTTAAAAAATATGAACGCGTTTTATTTTTTTTTATATTCCTCAATAAATCTCAGGTCTCATATTAAATTAAACATACAGAAATGGAATGATTTTTTGCGTTTTGAAAGATTTTTTCACTATTAAATATACAAGATCACAACGTTCGCTTGCGGGTAAATTACTAAGTGTGATGGAAGTAATATCACATAAAATTGAGGAGTGGATCAAGACAGCGCTTTTCACCCTGAAATTTTAGCGCCATCTGTTATATAATATGAAAACTATCGCATTTTATTTACATTTTGTATAATTTTTACTTTTGATTTCTTGTTATTTTTTGCTTTATTTTATTAATTGTTTTATTATCTTTCTTGCTATTTTCTATGCTTAGACTTAGCAATTGTTCCAAGTAGTTCTCGGTTGTTGGTGCGTTGTCTTAACATTCTTTGATGGATGCCTCCGAGATGAGTTCTGAACATGAGGAAGGCGTTGAATCACAGGGAATTAGGTCGGACAATGAGAAAAATGAATCCCCAATTAATATTAATTATTTTTTAGAATATATCTCATGATTACTTTCCAAACCTCAGTTTTATCTGCAATTGATTAAGAAAATGAAAAATAATTTATTGTATAAAAAATAAATATGACTGAAAAAGCCAAATTATTGGATTTTGTAATTTTATTAAAATATCTACACTTTTCCTTTGCGTGAAAAAAAATTTAAGCGTAAAATATTAGAAAAATAACCTAAATTTTTATATAACATGTAAATTAATTCAACTAGATTTAAATTCTATTGTTTTTTCAAAAGAATTAAATAATATGTCAACTTATCAAGTAGTTTTTTTAAAAGTACCTTTTAAGAATAACTTTCTCAAAATAATATAATGTACATGTATTAATATTATATTAATACAACATTTGAGCTATTTTTTCAACACACACATTACACTATATTGAAATCAAATATAATCACCAGGATATCATTTTAGTTCCATATTTATGCCAATAATTAAATGATTAAGCTGAGTAATGTTGTGGTAACAAATGCTATCAATATTTTGCAAAATTTTATGTCGAATTGAAAAAATTATTTTCAGTCATGTAAAATTAAAATAGTGTTTTAATGCAGAACATACATTGGAAAATAACATATTAAGAAATTACGGGCATTGTAAGTTTTTGTTTTATATGCCTTAACAAATTTTAAATGCATTTTTCTCAGAATTTCAGTTTTGAAGGTAAAAAAAGCTCTAATCCCTAAGACTTTTTTTTCTGTTCATCACAGAGCAGTGAAAATTTTTGTATATACTCCCAAACGTATGTTCTATAAAATTAAGTATAAATTTAAAGCTGAGATCTCAAAAAAAATTTTCAGGTTTTTAAAAGAATTATTAAAAATCAACAAGAGAGGGAATAGATTTTCAAATCCATACTAACTTTTCTTTGCAATAATCTAAGAAACATAAATAACTTTAAAAGACTAAAAAAATTTTAAAAAATGAATATTTTCAAAAATAATTGACAACTAGTTTTTTATGTAATTGAAAAAATAAAATTATATCAAAACATTTGTCTCGCTTGTCTATAAAAATAGATATTGCAACACTTTTCATTAGGTATATTTTATGAAACTTTAAATCAAAATGCGTTGAAAATTTAACTAGTAGCTTAATTAAATTTCATATGGATCAAAATGTTTTTTTAATTATATGTGGCCTAATAGTGTGTGGGCTTATTAGGGAATAAAAGAGGAAAATAAATACTTTTTCAACATTAACTTAATAGAAAAAAGTCAGCTCTTTAATTAATTTATTTTTAATGTACTTTGTTCCTTCAGTTTTTATATTGTATCATTTAAGCTATTTTTTTTTTCAACACACACATCATAATATATTGAAATCAAATATAATCACCAAGATATCATATTTTAATTGAATATTTATGCCAATAGTTAAATGTGAATGACTTGAAAGAATAAAGAACCACAAAAATGAGAATCAATTAATCTTACTTAGCAACTGAATTGAGAGCAGGAACCTCCAGTTAGGAATTATTTATTTTGATTACTACATAAAAGTATGATCAAAATCTGTATTGATGGATATAATTTCTTGTGAATTTAACGGTAATCCTTCTTTAATATTGTTAACTTCTTCAGTAGTTGGATTTTTTAGTGTACCAGCAGTGCATCTTTTTCTTCGTGTAGAGAAATATCCAGGTTGTTTTTCAATCTTCTTTTTTATATTTATAGTTGAGGATTCCATCATTTTAACTTTTTTATTATTGTGTTCCTTTTTTTTTTATAGAAAATGTTTAATATACTATCTAGATTCCTATGAATTTTACTTTCTTCTACTAGTGTAAGCTCGTATTCATCAATAAGAGCAAGAATGCTTTCAATTTTTCTTTTTTTGGATTCATGACCATCATTATTAGCAGATTTGGAGCTACATGGTAAAACATCGAATGTTTCTTTTAAAATATCATTTTGATTTACATAAATCTCTTGTATTTCTTCATTATGTGTATCATTTAAAAACATTTTGACAACTTTATGAATGTGCTTGCAAATATTTCCTCTTATTAAATTGACTACACAAGAGCATGTATAGGAATGGATACAAATTTTGCAGGCAGTACATTTTATATTACATAATCTATGGCATTCTTCTTCTTTCTTGCATATTATGTAGTTAGAATGATTGGATTCAATTTTCCACTCGTTATCTGCTAATTTTTCAATTTTATTGCTTTGAATCTCTTGGCCTAATCTGTGGCTATTGACAATTTTTGATAGTTTATCAGAGGAAATGGTTCTTTTTGTGATTTTTATTAGGCGTTGAAATTTTAAGTCTCTAACCAGTTTTAAAAGACCATCAATTACAATGTCTAGTCTCTTGAGATGCTTTCCCTCAAAATAATGACATTTAATTTTTTTATGAAGGGACTCCAAATACATGTTTGTATTTATGCCCAGGCCCTTCCTGTAGCAATAGGCCCATTTTTCTGGTCTCTTAGCATAATTCTGTTGGAAATATTTTCCAAATTCACAAGTGTCCGAGTCATTTAACAATTCTTGTATGAATTGCTTCATAAGTTTAGAAAATGTTTCTAAACATAGTTCCTCTTTCACTGCCTTTAATGCTTTATTAACAATTTTTCTCTTTTCATGATTTTTAGTTTTATTTAAATTTTGGTGCCAGTTTCTTGTAACGTGCCAAGCACACAATAAGACATTTTTAACTGTGCCCATCACATAACTCCAAGCATTATAAAATGCTGGAGCATCATCAGTCATAAATGTTGTAGTTTCGATTATACCCACAGCATTTTTAATAGCACTAAAATAAATTCTGAATACATCTTCAGAACTTTTGTTGGAAAAACAAAATGCCACAGGTATTCCATTCTTATGTTCATCGACTACTAGAACTGAGTATAAATTAAAATCATAGCTGTTTAGCCCATGTGTTCCATCTATACAAATTTTGTCCTTTCCATATTTTGTAATAATTTCTTTCTGAAAATCTGCCATGATTATGAGGACAAAATCTTCATCTTTCAATCCATAGTCATTCCCTGATTGTCCCTGCTCTTTGAAAAAAACAATACAATTTTCTCCATTATTTTTCATTTCTTGAGTCCATAGCTTGACACTCACTGCATCAACTTCATGCCTTTTAATATAACCATTAATATTGAAGTCCCTTTTCAATAAGCATCTTTCTGCCACTGTCAACACAGTAATTTCTTCTCTAATACCCTGCAGAATTTTTTTTTCACTAACACCTTCTTTTAATCGTCCTGAAAAATAAATAAACAAAACTAACAATAGTAACTAATAATAAAACTAAGAATAATAAAACAATAAAAATAAAATACTATACCAGCAACAGCTGCCCTATCAGACTCTGATAACCTTAAGTGCTCTAACTGATTTTCATGATTCGGAAAATATTGCACTACTACATTTTCAGTACTCTGTCTAACTTTTATTATTGCCGGGCAACTAATTCCAATTTTAGCAGAGCCTTGTGAATTTAAACTCTTGACACCTTTCCCTTTTGGTTTGTATGTCCCACTTCGGACAACAGTGATAATTCATCATTATGTCTCCATTTTTAAGTGTTTTACTTCCTCGTTGTCTAACATATTTTGACATGGTCTTGTTTTCTTCTTCTTCTTTCCATGTAACAAATTCTATAATGTTAATTAAGAGAAAGTTTACATTTATTAATATAAAATTACGCGAACAAAAAAGAAAACATTAATACATAAATGTATAAAATTCATACTATTACAGTGTAAATTTTTAAACTAAATTTTACAATGCAACAATATATACCACTGAAAGTACTGAATTCCTTCAAAATCCCTTCATTTAAATCACCCTGTGAACATTGCAGCATGAACATTTTTCAAATGCATTTTCAAACAGAAAGAGCGAGTGAAGTCTAGATCACAAAATGAGCAGATTAAGTCTGTGGTATGTACATTCATTTCAGTCTTCATTTTTAAAAACAGTAAGTATGAAAAGGTTGATTACAGAAAATTAAAAAACAAATTATCTAATTAAAATAGCAAGAAAGATAATAAAACAATTAATAAAATGAAGCAAAAAATAACAAGAAATCAAAAGTAAAAATTATCCAAAATGTAAATAAAATGCGATAGTTTCCATATTATATAACAGAGGGCGCTAAAATTTCAGGGTGCAAAGCGCTGTCTCGATCCACTCCTTAAAATTGCGAGGTGGAATAAAAAAGTTAGGCGAGGTTAAGACATAAATATTAATATATCAAGGCGCTATCTATATTCGAAAAGCGGAAGTATAAAGTCCGAAGTCTTTAAATACGGTTACAGTTGCATACTTTTATTTTATTATGCACTCGCCTATGCATATCATCAGCTGCATACAATTTTTTTCGAGTCATATTCAGATCAGATAATTAGATAAAGCTTTGTTTTAAAAGTAACAAACCAACTAGCGAAATTTATCAAATGATGGAGAACGTTTACGATGATGATTGGCTATCTCAATTGAATGTATTTTGTGCCCCCATTTAAAACCATACCAGATATTCCCGATTTTTTTTTTTCCATCATTAAATTGACTCATTTTAGATCAAATTATTCCTACGACATTACTTCAACAAAAAGGAAAAGTATTGTTAAAAATTCGTCCTTCATGTTAACCATATGAACAAAACAAAAGAATGTTTAAATAAGAAAGTTTATTTCACTTTCTTTTATCGCAGCTGCTAAACCAGTGGTGTAACGTGCACCTCCGCACTGCGGGGGGAGGGCAAGGCTTCAAGGGGCCCAAAGCCTGACTGAAGCCATGAACGTAGATTTTTCTAAATTCGCTTCACATTTTATAAAATCGAATTTTTAAGCGATTTTCCAATTAGCGATCAAACGTCATTCATAAACAAAACTTTCATACGCTCATTAGATACCTTTAATCCTATACCAAGTCAAAAAAAAAATTTTTTTTTTTCATTTTCTGTAATCTAGAGGACGAGAGATACTTTTCTTTAGTGGGTTTTCTTTTTCACCTACATTACTAATACACCAAAATTACTAACGAATAAAACAAAAGTCAGACGGATAAAATGCTAGGAAGATACAGAAATTCAACACTTTTATTATTACTGTATACGTTACATTAGCAGTAGGGAGGGGGAAAAAAGACATGATTTACTTTTTAAGAAGCAGCAGAGAAAATTATTGGCGTCTTTAGACCTCCCCCCCCCCATGTGTTTCTTCATTTAGCAAAGTCGTAAATAACGTACATCTGTTATGCTTTTTTCAAGTAAAATAGTATTACGATACTTAGAAAAGCATAGAGAGCATTTGATGATAGATTTATGAGTATTCTATCTAATGAAGCATAATGAGAAGAAAGCATATTGGAATGTGTCAGTTTTTTATTTCATTTTTCATGAAATCATCTTTGCTTCCCACAAAGAACTCTCCGTTTTTAAAGTTGCTGTTTTTGCGCTAGAATGTAATCGATCCGGGACTCAGAAATGAAGAATCAGGTAAGTGATACCTTTTTTCGAATGTT
>BMAO01021773.1:0-16083 GCA_019973975.1 Trichonephila clavata
TTTGTATCTCGTGTGTTGTTACCTCAGTTCAGCAGAAGCTCCTAACCATTCTGTACCTAAATTATTCTGGGATAAGTACAGAATTACATTGTTGCCATGTCCAAAGAAAGAAACGTTTCCTCTTGTCCAAAATAGACGGATCTATGTCGTTGGTTCAGAAAGAATACACACAACTAAGCATTGGGCATGTAAACAAGTTTAGTGACGGTATTCTCACACCACCTTAGTGGAAATTCTCGCTTCTGATTGCAACAAGCTGAAGTACAGTAGTGTTTCTCTCCTTAAGCTGAAAGAGCCATAAACAAACTTGTAATTCATATTTTACCTGGAACATGTTTTCTGGACACATATTCTTCAGGTTTAAACCTATTCTACAATCTACTTAAGATAAATATTTAATCTTTAATTTCAAAACATGTCGAGCCGCCATCTTATAAGGCTCAACGTATCTCTACCTTCCTAGAAGTGATTCTCAAAACTGGTCGGCTTCTCAGTTCACTGTGTCCAAATATGACATGGCTTCTAAAGGCGCATGCCTCTAGCCCGTTCAGGACAATGATCACATATGTAATCACGCGTTTCTCCCTCCAGGTCCACGGTATCATATATGTCATGCGCTTTCCCTGCTCTGGGGCATATGTTCACACTGGTGTAATTTGAGTTTGGAACGTTTCCATATAATTTTTAATTGACAATAGATGACGAATAAAGTCCGTTTATTTGAAATAATGTTTCACAAATCTTTGAACTTAAATGTATACTTACGGATTCGAGTTTTTTTTTAAAAATTAGATCGGGAATATTTATGAATGTTAACAATTGCACATGTTTAACTCTTTCGGGAAGAATCGAACATTTAAAGGTTCCTGATTTTTGCGCTCAGGATTTCTGTTTACATTTTGACTAAGTTGAACGCTTGTTTATATATATTGAGCATCAGATTTTATAATAATGCTTTCATTATTTAATTTATTTTTGTTTATTTTTATTTGGTTCAGTATTAAAATACATTTTATTGTCAAAAACGTTTAAAAAGCAGATATTCATAAAACAAACACGATGGCTCAATATTAACGGGAAAATAATCGTTTGTTCTTACTGATTCTTCTTTAAATCAGTAAAAACAAGCGATTTTTTTCCGTTGTTATTGCAACCGAAATGCTGATAACCATAAGAGCAGAAAACATAATGCTAATGTAAATCTAAGAACACTAATGATTGATTAAAAATTAAATAAATATAAATATATTAGCTATATTTGAAAGATTATTTTAGTTCAAGCCTAAACAAGTCTGTGTGAGAGTAAATTTATCGTTTGGATTTGCCAGATAGTATATTGTAAATTTTGCGCCTATTTTATTTTAATCATAATAAAAGAATGAAAATAGTACTTTTTTTATTAAATTAAAACATTTTCTTTAAAATTCGCAATTTTCTTAAATGTAGCACACATTTTGTACTGCATATTAATTTATTATTAATGATAGTAAATTGTAAATTTTAACGTATTTAATTGCATTACAGCTATATGAATTTTTGAAATTAGGCTTAGCAGTGAAGTTCGCCCCGTCCATGCGTGCGTATACTCTCGGAATGTGCAAGCCAGGGTAACGTTTCTAGATCCTTTCGCTGGTTCTTAAGCAGCTAGAGGAGTCTATTTGGAACGTAGTGAAAAGGGGTTTCAGTGAGCCATTGTGCCCTTACAATCTAAGTAAGTACTACGCGCTATTCATTCCTGAAGAAATCAACTGGTTTTCTTTTGTAATAATGTTCGCTACTTCATTCATCCATCCAACTAACCCCTTACTTCTCGCGCTAATGATTTATCTAAGGTATTAATATTTCTCTTTAATATCATTGGAAACATTGGAACAAATACGGAAGATCAACAATGCTACAAAAACGCACGCATGAAATTACAAATGATTAAATTTACATAATTTCTATATACTATGTAAGTGTTTATTTCTTTAAAATTAAATGTACCTGTGTCATTCTTTTGTATCCATTTGCTTAAACTCATTACTATTGTTCGTATAAATTATGCATGGTATTGTTACTGCTACTTTTTTTAATGTTGAACTTCGGAAAACACTTTGTACCTTTATTTTTGGAGACTAGTTTTTTTAAACTTAAATAAATTCTTCCCGGACTATTTAATAAGTATTTTAGAATGTTTCAAAACATTTATTTATGGTTTTTTAAAATTTTTATATTAATATTTGAGTGAAAAATTGTGCTATTTTTGTGACTGGTCCTTTGTTAATTTGCTTAGTTATTATTGTCACTTTTTCATAAAATGCAGAAGAAATAAATAACTTCAGTATGCGTCAAAAAATATTTGGGGAGACTGATTTCTGATTTCTAGATTATACTTTTCAATAAATAAATGACAATGGATTTAGAGTTTTCGATTGCAAATTACAATAAAGAAACTGAAAACTAATATTTATTAGAAAGAACATATTTTAAGAAATTGATAAAATAAATGTGAATCATTCTAGAATTCTTTTTATTTCCTTTTCTAAAAATAGTTATAAAATACTATATTGCAATATTCCAATTTAAGGATAAACTGGTATGTTCATGATTTCTTATATTTAGAAAGGTCTTCACAGATGCGATATTAAAGTTAATATTATAGAAATCATCGAGATCATCCCCAGGTTATTATTGTAAATACTTCCTTGCACTGCAATTCTGAAATGAGAATGAGAAGAAAATGGAAAATCGGAAATAAAAAAGCACATTGATAGAAACGGAAAACAACCCTATTCCGACGAGTGCTATTATAACTTCCAATAAAAGGAAATAGAGGCTTTATTCAATAAAGTGATTTAATTCCTTATAAGATTGGTTTCTTTTCTAACAGCTTAGGATCTGCGATACATTAGTTGAAATGGATTTCTCCCCTATTTGTTAGCGTTTAGAATGTTTTCTTCTTGTAGAGAAAACAAATGTAGTGGGAATAAAATTTGTCCTCCATTATTTTTTCAATTTATTATCTATTCCAAATTATTATTACTTCCTTTGTACAACTTTCTTTATTTTTTGAAATATACATCACATTTTCATTAAAAATATATTTATTTTGACAATAATATTTAAACTGAATATATTAAGCTGTTTTCATTCCGTTTATATATTCAGCAGAACTTTAAAGATACAAATTTAAATAATCATTTAATGTAAATAATTTTAGTAAGTTTATTTAATTTTTTTATATATACTTTAAAAACTATTAAATAGCTTGTATCTAGACAACACTGGTATGGTGATTAAAAAATTCGTGGAAATTGACTATGACAATTTTCAAATATATAAATAACATTTCTTTATTGGCCCGGCTCCTTGGATGATTTACAGATTTCATCCCCTATCTTGATTGTGCGATGCAACTTTATATTCACAGTTAAATTATTTTCGCCCATTAGGGAGAAATAAAAACAAAAACGTATGCTATTTCGTAATGTTGGTGATCTCTGAACATATAGTGGAGACAATTTTAAGAAAATTCTCGTAAATACCTGAAAAACAGTATTTAAACTTGTGCATACCTGTATTACACAATTGTTGAAAGGATTCAAAATACCGGTATTTGGTAACCCGGAATTGCAATATCTAGTACCAGTACTGTAAAACATGTTTTTGTTAATTAATTTAATAATATTGAGTTCAGAGTAAGTTTATTCATTACCAATGCCTCTTATGGGCTAGTCGTATATAAAATTATATAAAAATTTAATACTTTTCTGATAATATGTACGGTTTATATAATTGAAGTCGTATTTTAGCTTTAGCGTTAAAGTATACTATTAATGAATTCTATACAATTTTATTGTATGCAGTGGAACACGATTAAAATTATGATTCAAAATTGGGTCGCAAATATTGAAAGTTTGAGAAGCACTGCTGCAATCAAATAGAAAATGTACGGCCTTCCGGTGTATACCACTTTCGATATGTGGCCTTCGAGTCAAAAAGAAAATTGCCAAACATTTATCTAATATATATATATATATATATATATATACATAAATTTAAATTTAATTTAAATAATACATTATATTTGCGAATGAGTACGTATTCTATACAAAAGTTTATACTAATTCCATAAGTTAAATTTAATCTTGGAACTTTCATTTTCCTTAATAATACATGTATATTTTTTCCCATTTAAAAAAGTACAAATCTGTGAGGACATATATTTAGTCAGTTTTTTACATGGGTTCATTAAAATAACTTTGAAGCCTTACTCAATGGCCAGATAAAACGATGATGAATCCATTCAAGGCTAAAGGTTAACTTATTCAAGATTTCCTTCTTTCTGCTAAAGGCTTTGTCGTAGACTGCTTCAATCAAGGACAAAAACTCCCATACGGATAAATGAAGTTAGAATTTTCTCTCTTAACAAACCTCCCAATTTCCGATACTATTTTCTGAACTAAGCTAATGACGGGGACTGAAACTTTTAACTCTCTTGGAAAACTAAGAATTACAAGGAAGAAGAAAATAAGAAAAAAAAAAACTAAAATATTGAAGACCTTCGAAAAGACGAAGACTGCTTACTTTGATACAGAACGTATTCCCTTGATAATCATTAAATCTAGATATTTTACATGGTATGTTGGTAGTAAAAAAGTAAAACTACTTCAGCCAGAGTTATAGCACACGTTCGGCGAAGAATACCCTGAAAAGCCTTTTACTGTGTTAGAAAAACTTTTTAAATTGTAAGCTTGTAAATCGCGTTTTAATGGAATTTCCCCCTACAAGCATAAATGTACTTTACGGGTTTTGTCTTTTGTTCTCTTTTCGTCATGTTTTGTTATAATGTTTCTGCACTACATGATTTGTATTGTCTTAACAAAGCCACATATTCATTAAAATACATTTTTTTTTCTATTACTTAAATAATAAAGGAAATTCAAAATATTAATATTGTCACGTAGAAGGAATAAGGCGATGTTATCCAATACACAATTTATTTTGTCGTAGTGTTTTACACGGGCAGCACCACAACTGAAGACCTATCCAGCTGCAGTACTTTTATAAACCTAGTGGAGGGTTCTAGAATAACCACCAGGGGAAAGATTAACATAAATTCACAATTTATATAACTTGCAAATGTCCATAATAATAAATAATGAAAGTCATGATTGAATTTTAACAAACAAATATACGGGAGGCTCAAACCCGAGCCACTTGCATTGTAGAGCAGTGCTCTAACCGTTCGGCCACTCAGAGCGTATCAGTTTGTGACAATATTTTTCTTATTTGAGGAATTGCATAGAATTGAATTAAACAAAAAATTGGATTGAAAGATTATACTTATACATAATGTATGTGTGTGCACATATACTGATTTTTTTTCATTTTTTTAACCTATTCTCAGTGAAAGTGAACTTATTCCTTTTATTATTTCTTACATTTATAAATATGTCATTTTAATACTCAGTTTCTAAATGAATATCATATGTCAATCGGTCAATTGCTTTTTTTTTCATTATTTTCCATTTGTATACAAATTGTTATGCAATCGACCTAAAAAGTAATAATTGTAATATTGAAAAATCACATTATTTTATATACCGGGTGTCTATAGTTAAACTGAAAATTTGCGAGCAGTGTGTTGGCAAAAACCTTGCTGCAGAATTACATGAAAATTGGGTAATGGCAGAATGAAAATGATGGAAACTTTATCCAGGGAAAAACAATTAATTTCAAAAATCACCACTAGATGGCATTGAGCAAAAAAAACTATTAGCGTATGCAAATGTCGTGACCATAGAGCAATCCGTTATTCCGGCTCTTCAGGCAAAGTGATGTGAAACAACCACAGTGTTTATACATATTGGTGCTCCTCCACACTCCGTCCTTTGAGTGAAGCAAGTGCTCCGTTGCCATTTCCGTGACGACAGACTTATCAGCAGGCATTTTCCTACAGCTTGGATACCTAGATTCCCCGACTAGAATCCTTGCAACTTTTGTCTGTGGGGATATTTCAAACCAATGGTTTACCGTGATCCCATCACATTTCTATCCGACCTTAAAGAAGGCATATAAAGTCTTGTGCGTAACATTAATACGTTCATGATACTTTCAACAGTCGAACATGCGATTCTACGCTTTCAGATGGTAGCATACAATGAATCGAAGGCATATCGAGCATGTTTTGTGAATTTTTGCAGATTATTTATATGTTCCCAAAAAAGCTATGATAAAACTATGATACCTAGGAGTGGTTTTTGATGCTCATTGTTTCTTCTTCTCTTGATAAAATTCCTATCATTTCATTCAGCAATTACTCAATTTCCATGCAATTCCGCTGTATAGTTTCTAATACAGACTGCTGGCAAATTTCAAGTTTAAATATGGACACCCGGTATGTACTTAGATCATAACACATATTTATATAGAAACTTAAGCTAATATGTATCAGGAAAACTTCATCATAAGTATATAAACAAAATATGTAATCCAAGTAATAAGAGAACATTATATATGAAACAGAAACCAATAATAAAAATAACATAGTGCGATAATATAAAGTCATTATTTTAGTCAAAAAGTGTAAAATAACGTATTTAACGGAAAGGGAAAAAAAAGATGTAATATCAATATTGTCAATTTAAAAAAAAGGGAAATGAAAGGTAATCGAACAGAGCTATCAGGATTTTCTAAAGAAAACTTTTAGTTTGCTTGCAAAGATTTTTATCACAATTAATGAATTTTTGTAGTACAATTTGAAAAAAAATATTAAAATTGACAAAATTGTATGATATATGTATCACATTCAAGAATTCTAATCATGTTTTCAATACCCAT
The DNA here is from genome assembly GCA_019973975.1 of Trichonephila clavata. Lineage (NCBI taxonomy): Eukaryota > Metazoa > Arthropoda > Arachnida > Araneae > Nephilidae > Trichonephila > Trichonephila clavata. Next base: position 6,826 of record BMAO01021773.1, read on the forward strand.
AGAGTTAAATAAATCTCTGAATTTAAAAATATGTTAAGAGATAACTTTTAATATCCTTTATGGTTTCTTTTTCCTAAGCTAATTTTTATTAAAATTACCGATGAAACTTTTAATGATGCTCTTTTCATATCAATTGTAAAACCTGTTCATGTATTCCATTTTGTTTGTAATATGCATATTACAACTATTAAAAATAGAGAGGAAGTTCATTTTTGTAAAATTTGAAGATATTTAATATTTATGGAGTAAATACAAAGTTTTGAATAAATTCCAAAAGAGGATCATTAACAGCCATATTATTATATTCAAAAATCTGAAACTTTTTTATTTAAAAAATTTTTGTTCTGTAATTTATAAAAAAAATTACATGCAAAAATATAATTTCAAAAAGAATGCCAACATGTACTAATACAAATCTTTAGAAAGTCTATGTTTGAAAATATTTAATGTATGCAATCTCACATTTAAACTTTTGGAATTTAAAGTCAAAACTTCATGATATATATGTAAATGTGCATGTTTATGTGTGTATTATATGAATTGCACAAAAGATTCAGTAAGCATTTAAAACTCAAATGAAACATTAAAAAAAAACGAATCAAGGTTAAATATTTGAAATATAGTTTTGTTACATTTTGATAAAAATTCAAAAAAAAAAAATTAAATGCATTCGAAAAGGGAACATCTTTAAACATTATTTTTTACTTTAAGAAAAGATTTTATTGTGTGAAATAAAATATTTGGATAATTTTCTTTTTTCAATGACTTGCGAATAAGTTCTATATAAAGCCAGGAAAGTGTAGTTGAAAGGTATCTGATAGTTAAAAATGTCCTTGTTATATACAAGATCTCCTTTTTAAATGTTTCATTTTCTTCACAATTATTCCGAAAAAATGAAATAAAATGCATTAAACTCTTCAAAGGATGGTCAGAAAATAGATACCATGTGTAGGACAAAGTTTCAAATTTTGAGAAAATTGAGAGAATTTAGTTTTGAATTTCTGGAACCTATCAAAGAAAGTTTCTCTAGAATATTTTAAATTCTTTTTAGTAGAAAATAATAAGTTTAAAAAGTAGAAAATGAAGATTTGGTTGCCTTAAATATAGTAAAGTAAATTTAATTCGAATATACCTCTTTTAGTACATACATTTACCTAAGAAATTTTAAAACAATGAAAAAAATCGTACTGAGAGTGCTATTTTATTTGTTTCAATCCTTTTTTCCTGTGTATTCTTATTTTTTTAAGTTTTCATTTTAGCTTATTATAACAGCAGATTATAAGGAAATAAGCTACTTTTCATAGTTAAAACATTTTTTTACAAAACTTCATTAACAATATGATATATCTAATGACAAATAGTTTGTTATATGTTATATGAATCGTAGCTACCTCATTAGAACTTATTAGAAAAAATTTTGCCAAAGTGTTCCCAATGATGAACAAATTGTAGCAATACGTGAATGTGGTTTCATTTAACTTGTCTCTTTTGTTGTTTGTTTGTTGCCTTGTCATGCAGAATAATTAATTAGGACAAAATTTACTAAAGGCAGCATCGACAATTTGGATGCAGTGATATTCGTATAAGTCCACATAAGTGTTGTTGCTAACGTGCTGCAGTTTTACCAGAATGGCCGGACAGGACAAAAGATGTTCTGTGTTACCCTCCGTTTCATGACAGGGTTTACAGAAAGAGTAGTCTGTCCCGTTTTTCTGAACGTTCATGCTCCTAAGGTGTGCTGTTCCAAGCCTTTTAAATGTTCTTGCCAGACTTCTACTAGAATTTATTTTAAAATAATTGGTGCTTCACTTCATTTTCCTATCGAGAGATAAGTGTTGATTTTACTACTGAGTTTATATTTCTTAGGGTGATAAGCGTTGCAGTGTTGGCGTCGCTGTTAAATTGCCTTGTTTCTTCATCAACGGTATCACCCACTTCATTTTTCTCAATATCAAAATGCACTGGGATCCCTTGCATGATGCTCTATTCTCTTAAATTGAGAGGCTGATGACGTGTATAGTGTTTGTTATTAATTGGCGCTGAGTAGCCTTTATGAATTGCATAGAGAGCTGCTTTAATGAAGATTACAAGCTCTCTAGCTCTTTCTTTTATCCCTGAGGCTAGTGTACCCATTTAGGGATGTTTGTATTGCAAGAAGTTCACAAATGTAGTTTGACACTACTTTTCCTGTCCCAACCTTAAAATACTAAACTGACATTGCCGTTAATATTCCTAAATCATTTTAAAAGAAAATTATGAAAGAAAGAATGGTAAAGACTTGTAACAAGGAATATCTCATTCCAAATAAAGAAAGCTAAGTAAAGAAATTTTTCCAGCCATTAATAAGAGACTGGTCTACCATCATTTTATACTAATTACAAACTAAGCCAATCTTTAACTGGGCATGGCATTTTTAAAAGCTACTTGAACAGATTTAATCTAGCTTCATCATCTTTCTGTGATTGTGATATTAGTGGCATGGAAAATGTAGAATGTGTGCTCTTTTTGTGTTCCATGTCTGAAAGAGAACGAAACACACATCCTAAGGCTGGCGTTCAAGGGACTGGATATAAATTGACCTCCGAATCTTCAGCAACTTCTATCCACCAGAAGTGCTTTTAAAAGGTTCCGTGAATGTGTCGTAAATATGTGTAATCATTCCTAACCTCAAATAATTTTTCCCTTGATTCCTTTATAATGTGTGATTAATACTTACGTCTGTGATCCCCGTGTGATAATTTATGGTACACGAGGATTTTATAATTATTTTATGAAAAAAAACCCCTTAAAATGCTGTGTGTTATTGTCCGGAGGGAAATTAAAACTAACATCAGCTCCTCCAACTTCAATAGTATTGTCCGAAGATCCATCACAGTAAAGTCAAATACATAACCTTCTTTTGGGTATGAGATAATGGTATTTGTTACTTAAACTATTGGTGCTGCTTCATTTTTGGAGCATAGCTCTAATGGATGAGTTACCCTTTTAGTATTTTCCGGAAGAAGAACTGAATCATATATCGCTACGCCATGATATTCATTTTCAATGGATCCCATCTCACGTCGAACTTTATGGCAATGGAATGGTGGACAAACTAGCAAAGGAGGGCTGTAGTCTTCCAATTCCCTCTACATCCACCCTTACCTTTTTGGAATTATACTCGTTAAAAAAATTTCAAAATTTGGTAGAATGGATAGCGCCTCCCACTCATCATTGGTATGCGGGCAATATACCCGGATTGAGCCTAGCCCTCAAGTGGGATAGATGCTTCCGGACTACACTTTCTCGTCTTGCTAGTGGTCACATCAAGTGTCTTTCAATCTCAGCGAACAAGAGGATCGTTTCCATCTGTAGAAGGTATCACGATCACCAGGCTTCCCCGGAGCACATAATGCGTTGTATGGATCTCACAAGCAAAGATATCTACGTGGATTCCTTTCTTGTGCAGGACTTTTTGAGAGTCAACGATTTAATTGATCTTGTTTGACTTCGTCAGACCCTGGATGTTTAGCAACAACAACAATAGAACTTAAAATTGGCTCCTGTAGAATTTTATGTATGCTGTTCGATTTGCAGGCTGCCCGTTCAATTGTACTACAAGATGGAAGAATATTTTAATCTCTTTTGTAATATATAGAAATAAAAGGAAGTCAATTGATTTCAGATTATACATTTTTTTGGAGATTTCTGAAGTTTAATTTTATTGGAGAGTAAAAAATATATTTTTACGCAAGAAATTTCTTAAAAAAAAATAGAGGCAATTCTGAATTACATATATATGTAGAAGTTTGAGGTATTAACTGCCATGAATTGTGAAACTTATGAAGAAAACAAAAATGTAAATAATGTAAAGTGTACTCATATCAATTTTAACATGAATTTTTAAAACGAACCGGAGCTCGTATTATTGCGATAACAAGATAAAAAAAAGATATTTTAAAATTCCTTACTTTTATTTAATCTAATAACATGATCTTCATAATATATATAAATAAGAATAAAATAATATTTTATCTTTTATAAGATAGTTCGAATTAGATCCACATACGTAGTTTCCGATTCCAGAATGCCCAACTATACGGAGTTACTTGCCACAGTTTCACTCACCTATTCGAATATTGAATAGTTTTTAAATCAGTATGCATGCTTACATCTAAATAAATATATCTTCTTACATCTACAACATACATAATTTAACTTTTCACTTTTTATTTCTCTTTTTGTTTGCATACCAGCTAATTTCTGCAAAAATACATTTATAGTTTTCACGTGTTCGAGTCCTGGAGCCACTGAAGACCTGCCGTATAGAGGGTCTGATATTGGTTAAATCCGTGGTGCTCAAATACCTCCCGTTGGTATGGTGTGGAAGTGTGGAAATGGGAATGCAACTTTAGATGTCATCCTCGTCACATGACTGAGGCTCAAAATTACGAGGTTCATTAGCGATAGCCCTGGTGTTATTTTATATAATTCGACGTTCTGTCACTCATTTTCAAATTTTTTGATTAATGTTTAATAGTTTATTTAATTATTTCTGTATTTTATATGATACAAATATATCATATTAATATGTTGGGTGAGTGAATATTAAAGTCCCATTGGTCAGCTACACGAGGGCTTTTGGGGACGGTCCGCGTAAATTTGAACCAGGGTTAAGTGACGCGGACGACACCTGAGATGACACCCCCCCTCTCCTAACTACCACACCACACCAACGGGAGGACGTTTGAGCTCTCGTCAGATTTTACGGCCATCGCTCCCCTACACGAGCGGGTCTTAAGTGGTACTGGTATTGAACTCATGACATGCTAGCCACGATCCGATGCCTAGACCACTTGGCTACCGCGGCCACTTAATATGTTGGGAATAGTTCTGTGTTCCATATAAATTCTTCATTCGTCCATTATATCATTAAATATTTCTTTTTCCTCTAAATTACAAGCAAAACATTCGACTCATATAAAAGGCACAAAACCTATTTTATATTTTAAAAAATTTTAGTTTTTTTATTTCAAGTAAAATATGAAATAATATCAAGTAAATGTATTTTTAAGTTAAAAAATTGGTGAATGTGAGAAATTTCTGAAGCTTAATTTATGGAACAGTTATTTGTTGTTAGCTTTGTATTAAAATAATATTTTTTTTTAAAAAAAGATTTTATCCCAACCATTATACTAACACACTACACCTATTTAAAAGTAATTTATATGTTCCTATTATTTCTTTAACTTAATAAACATAAACATTTGTTAATCATAATTAAAAGTGGTTTCAGATTGTAAGCTATTTTATATTAAGTTATTTAATAGTGATTATATATATATATACATTTTTTTTTCTTCTTTGGCATTGCAAAATTTATGCAAAATTATTGCTACGCTTCCCGATTTTGTGAAATATTTCTGTCCAGAGAGCAATTAAGAAGAAAATAAAATAAGGAAATTTGTAAGATATTTTAAAATTATTTCGCGCGCACGTATGTTAAGAATATATGGAAGAAGTAAAAATATTTTTTTCAAATATACATATTTCTTACTAGACATCTTCGAGATGTTTAAACTACTGCATAATATTTACTTATTGTTTTAATATTTAGTATTTATTTTATCCATGTACTGGAAATAACTTATCTGAAAAATCAATAAATAATTTACTCATAGAATAAACCTATTGTCTAACATATTAATATGATATCTAAGTTGTGTTAAGGTATTCGACTAGGTATAAAAGGTGAATTTTAGGTGTTAGATGTTCAGGCTATTAGAAAAAAAAATAACGATATAACTATTGAGAAAGAAGAAATAATGAATACAATAATGGAGATTTTTTCTAACATTTTTTTTCTTAGGTGCTGATTAAAAGTTATGCCATTCGCTCTCCAGTAGTCACGAGCGTACGGTGCCATACGAAGAAAAGAAAGGAAGAAAGAAAAAAATTCTCCTCCGAAAGAAGTAAATTCTTCGCAAACATTGTCAAGGTCTCATTTATTTTGCATTCTGAAGCTTTCAGTATAATTATTACTGATAGCTGCGCAAAGAAAGGTCCGTACTTCAGAAAGACGTGTAATATATATTATATATATATATATAAATTATATATATATGTCCAGGGCAGCTAACGCACTGGTTGAGCGAGACTCATTTATACACCAACGATCCTCAAAGGGTTAAAGACCTCTTCACCATATTCTCATTGAAAATTCAGCAGCATTGTGGGGAAGCAATCTTAAAAAGTATGAACATGTTGTTGTTTTTTTATAGATGGTGAATTTCGAAATCAAATACTTGTCGGCTCGACTTGATGAGAGTTAAGTTTAATTTACCTGAATAGTAATAGTTTATTAAAGGTAAAATTACTAATCGTTAATATTTCTTACCGAGTAATGCATGTTTATTTACTCAATACAACAACAGGTTGGTACCAGAAAACATTTGAACAATATAAATAAAAGGAATGCCATAAATTATAATATGTAATGAAATATATAGAAGGCCTCGCGCACTCGCGTGCGTGTGCGTGCGTACGTGCGTGTGTGTGCCCACTCAATATTGTACAGAATGTCTACAAATTAGTTGGGCAAAAAGAAGGATTTATTGCAAGTAATATACAGGAAAAATTAAAGTACTTATTGTTTTAAGATAGAGAAATAGTTCAAGTTTATCAATATCACAAATGTTCGATGTGGCTTCCTTTCATTTTTCTATAAATGTTCTATAGGTAAATAAGTTCTTGCCACAGATCTATCAGCATGTTTCCTTCGATCAAATTAATTGGAGCGTAGATTCTTGATCTTATTTCAGGAATAGAAGCAGTAAATGGCGGAGTCTACATTTGATTCTCAACAAAACCCAATGCACTGAAATACAGCGAGGAAATATCTGATAGTCATGCTGACGATTGAGCAATACCTCCACGACGAATCCAAACTGGCACCTCAGTACTGAGGTAATATGAAACGTTGGTATGGTAGTGACTGAGTGTGACATCTTACTGAAAAGTGTAACTTCCTGGCATTTTTTCTTTGACTATAGAATCAGGAAAATCTGTAGTATGTCCAGATAAATACCATGAAACAAAAGTACATCTTTTCGAAGCTATCTTTTCTAACAAGCTCGCTGTAGCTGAACAGGAGAATGACTTTCATGAAACCAGCACCATTGTAAGTCTCCATTACCGTAATGCGGGATAAAGAATGATTACCGCTCTAAAAGGTAATGTCAGTTTATGGCACCTGGCACCATCTATGAATAAACTTAGAATATGTTAACACTAGTCTGACTTTAAACGGGTTAGTTTAATTTAACATTTAGGAAGCTCTTAACACTTATCAAATTGCCCATTTAAAGAGTAGGCACACCCTCTATATCAATATGATTTATAATATACCCTTAAAATACAAAGCTTTGAATTTAAATAGAAAAATATACACTTTTGCGCAAGAGTTAAACATAAATGTTATCTGTTTAGGTATGGTTCCATGTAAAAGTTTGAATACAATGAAATTGGCACATACTATTTACAAAGAACACTATTAACTGTCACCCATCTGGTATAGTGGTTAGCGACACTGACTGCTGTGCCGTAGGGCCTGGGTTCGAATTCCGGAGAAAGTATGGATGTTTGTAAATGTAGTATAGTGCCCTCTTCGTCGGCATGGGGGTACTCAAACTAAATAGGCCGTTCGATACATCGTAAGTCCTCTCGTGATAGTTGACGGAAAGGGAATATAAAGGTGGGAAGCCCCTGAATCAGCTCCTCAGGGTGAGGTCTCCCCTCAAAACTGGGGTGAAACCGAGCCAAATCTTTCTGTCATCTGCATGATGCTCAAAGCTACGGCTAACAACAGCGTACAATATAGCCTGATGCCATGATGAATTTTCGTGGGTCTCGATCTGACTTCGGCAGACAGGTGGCATAAGCAATAACAACAGATCTATTACGAATCAAGACAGCATGAAGACTGCATAATTAAAACTTATTGTTTCCTTGATACAAATGATGTCAAATGAAGAAATTAAGCCGAGAAAAATATGAATGATTTTCTAGTTGTTCCATCGATAAACATAATTAAAACTAAGCAACCGATCTATACTTGAAGTCTTTACATGAGCAAGGACATCTAAATAGTTACCTGCTTAAATTCAAATTAATTTTTCGCCTTATGTTAGAGCGAGAGGCACTGTCCTGTTAATTTTTTCAAACACATTCACCGAAAGCAAAAGTTTCATATATTTCTTTATAACTATAAATTATATCTTTAAGTTCATATCACTACAGCCAATCAACGGAACAGTATTTTGAAGCAGTTGCAAGTCAGGTTCACCAAGACATTCAAAAACGTCTGACAGCAATTCGTTGAAGAATAGAGAACTACATTGTCTTTTCACTCTAACTTTTAAATATACTTCAAACAATTCTAAAGGATTTTCTCTTTAACTGTAAGCAAGTATCTAAATAAAAACGCTGGAATGCCTATAATGGCCTATTCTATACGCTAAAATGAAATTCTTAGTGATAATATTTTAATACATAGTTAATATTATCTTTAACCTTTCCACTTCAGCATCCAATCTGAAAAATTTCCTTGCAATCAAAGATGCTTGAGGGAATTGCAAATAAGCCAGAGTAAGCTATTTCATGCAAGAAGATGGATTTCATTAATTCGGTTGTTTTGTAGCTTAGGTATTTGTTAGACTTTATGGATATCTAAGAACGACAATGATTAATATAAATTATAAGTAATGTAAAGAACATTATGAATACCACCTTAATAAACCCTTGTAAGTAAACACCTTAGTATTGTGATATAACGATATATGAAGCTTTCATAACGTCTTTTGAATGGATGACATATAATCGAAAAGGCAAATATTTTTTAAACAAATTAATGATCGGTGAAATTGTAATAAGTAACACACACAGATGTATCAAAATAAAATAATTTTTATATGCAATATTTTAAATCGGGTTTTTTTAAACAATTAAATTTAATGTAGCTCAACATATAGATTTATAAATGTCAAACAATATACTTTTCAAACAACATTGACTTTCATTTCATTGCAACTAAATTTGCTCACTTATCAAATAATCAAATGTCCATCATCTCATTTATAAGACTTAATTATTATTTTTTTATATGTTTTAAAAACAAGTTTCCTAATTATAAATCAAATTTATTTTGATGCAGCACACGAGGAAGAGTTTTTTCATTCATTGGATAATTCTTTGAAATTTTGAGAACATTTGCCGATAATA
>BMAO01021774.1:0-10000 GCA_019973975.1 Trichonephila clavata
TTAATAGTCTCATTTTAAAATTAAGTGACGTATAGTTGTTTTCCACAACAGGAACAGGTATGATTATTCTAACCTTCGACAATGGCTTTAGTTAAAATTGCCACTTATTTTATCAGGGCTCCCGAAATCTTGGATCTAGAAGAGAAATATCAATCTAAACTGTATCTTTTACCAGATCATAAGTGGGAACATGTGATATATCAAAAACTGTCTCCTTCCAGCTGTCCGACAGCATTACTAAATGATATTGCTGCAGCAATTCGAGCAATGAGTGTCGAAAACTGGTATTGGGTCCTGGATCATTTAGGTATTTTCAGTAGTAGAAGGATTTTATTTTGCATGCCACTTTCGTGGAACACAGATGGTACAATTAACCGAATCAAGACTGCAGATACTTTAATCCAATCACAGGGCATTGATTTAGTGGATCGTTTTGCACTGGCCTGTAATTACTGGTGCTGGCATGAAATTGAGGAATTTTGGAAGGAATACCAGACAATGAATACGAAGCAGTTTTACTGAAATATAAGAACAAATCTTCTACTGCAAGGGATGTACACATGATTTATCAATTTAACTTTATCAAAGACAGGAACTTGAGATACTCTTGCCAACTTTGGGCACTTGAGTCTAAATGGACTTGTGTAACTAGGTTCAATCGTGTTTTCGATCACTTACCGTTTGAGAAAAGACTAGAATTGGAAACCGAATCTGTAAAATTTGCGCACATGCCTCTGGTTCGTCATTGTTTATCGAGGATGGATGAACAAAGAAGATTGCAAATGTTGCAGCAGTATCCTTACCAGGTGCTGAGAATTTATTTATTCTGGCCCTGTCAAGCTTTGTTCACAGACGCCGCAGCCATAGTCAAGGATTCTCTGCCAAACCGCAGTTTCCTAAAACTCATTCACACCGTAATATGTCAGAAAATACTACCTGGTTGGAGAGACTGTGATTACGTGGATCTACTGAGAAGGTTCTGGCGGGAAGGCGCTGAACATTGCAAGGAATATGTAAAGGGCGATGGCATTTTTGAAATACTGACGGTGATACTTGAAGGTAAAGGGTTTCGCACGCACCTTCGAAGTGGTGTACCCCGACGTTATCTAACTCATGCTGGAACTTTAACTGAAAATACAAGGCGATGTATCAATTTAACAATGCTCAATGATAACTGAAAAATTATGATTTTATTTCATTTTATTTTCTGTTAAATATTTTATTGTTATGAAACACGTTTCGTAGATTTTCTGTGACAATACTCGAATCGTAGGAAAATTGAGTTTTAAAAGTAAAATTTCGTCTCTTAGCATGAGGTACACTGTTGTCCAAAACTAATGTTATAAGCATAAATTCCTACTATTTCAAGAAATCTGCCATTTATTTAAAACTTATAATACATATAAAGTGAGCAAAAAGGCAAGTCATCATCAACATAAGCATGACGGCCCTTTTCGGGCCTCAGCCTTCTTCGGAAGTTTTTCCATTCTGCCTTCACCCAGCAATAGATCATCAGTTCGTCACTTTTAGAATGGCAAAGTCCTTATCCACATAGTCTTTTCATCTTTTGGCCTTCTCTTTGGACTTTTATTAGAGGGAGTTGCATTAACCCGCAATCACTCGCGCGGGTGTTGCCTACACCTCAGCAACAAGCAACGCTTCCTAGAATTCAGCAAAGAATGCGCAGAACCACGATTTTTTCTATAGCTGCACATTTTGGGTCATTGAACCTTCAGGCCTGATGCAATCACTCTGACGATTGAAACGTAATGACCTTCAAAAGTTTATCTGGGATGCTAAGAGCACCCCGCGAGTGATTGAGTTATATTTTTGTACTCGAAGCATCTAAAATAGGGTAAGTGTTTCACTCTGTCCGTTAATATTTTATTTTAAAATACATTAATATGCATGTTTATTTATTTAGAATTTCAATAATTGTAGTATAAAAATAATATAAAACTTAAAAATAATTGTAAAATATTATTTTTTGTTAAAAATCTTTAAAACGTTTTTCAGAATTACGGCAAAAATTCCAGGGGAAAGGGAGCAACAGTGACTCGGTCGTCTATTGGATGCTGTATCGACAGATTCTGAGGATGAACTAAGTGATTTCGAAGAGTGTGTAATTTCAGAAGAGCACCGTATTAAACAATCTGTTCATTTCATGGATACGGCACAAGAATTGGAAGAAACTTTGAGCAAGAAACAACAAATAAATTCACGAAACAAATAATTGACAAAAAATTCAAAAGAAGCTTTACTGACACAGAAGATAGTAAAAAGAGCATTGATTCACCAAAAAAGGAGTTCTGCACTGTTTGTCCACTGGTAAAAAAATGTAAAATCCAATTGTGTTTGCCTTCAATGTAAAACAAATATGTGCTTAAAGCATATGAATACAGTCTGCTCTGAATATTTGGAAACTGATTAAAATATTTGTTTTCTACTTTCCTCTTTCTTTAACATTAATTACAAAGTAGTTTATTACTGAAAAAAATGTTTGCCTTGTGTTTTATGAAAAAAAATATAAAATTATATGTTTTAAAATGAAATTTTGTAGTTTAGTTTAAATTATATTAGTTTATTTGTGTGCATAAATTTAATAACTTTATTTTCATAATACAAAAAACATCTTGTACTTTATAAATATGTATCATAATTGACTTATATTTTTTTCATTCCTTAATACATGTGTTAAAAATTTGGGATGTTCAAAAACAGGTGCGAGTGGCCGCGGGTTAAAAGTTTTCAATGATGTTCGTTTTGGGCTTATTCTTACTATACAATGCCCAGCCCATCTCATTCTACTTAGTTTTATGGACTTAACATCATCACTATTAAAATCTTATATATTTCAAGATTCTATCTTTTTCTCCAACTGCTATTACCGAGAATAGCACCAAATATATTTCGCAGGAACTTCCTTTCAAAAGTCTCCAAGATCTTCTCTTTTCTTGTCAAGGTCCATGTCTCTGAGGCATAAGCAAAATGGAATACCTTGTGAGCAAAGACAAGTATATATCGTATCCTAATTCCGTGAGTTTGAGTGATAAAATTTTTTTTTATGGGGGGGGCAATTTGAGTGAGAAATCTTAAAACTGTTTTGACAGAGCTTTGGATTTTTGTGTTTTGATTATCGCACTGTTACATGCAGAGGTTTGAGTTAATTTTGTTGAAATGAGTTCCCAAAGCCTTTTAGATGATAGTTTGAGATGAAGAGCCGTTGGGTGGATTAAGAGTGGAATGTCTCAAGCAGAAGTAGCTTGGAACCTAAAAGTTTCTCAAATGGCGACATCCAGACTGTGGAAACAAATTCAAACTATGGATACTATTACTTAAAGACCTGGAAAAAGTCGATCAAAAGCTACAAAACCTACGGAAGATTGATATTTGAAAATAATTGAACGTCGTCACAGATCCACGACAGCCAAGGAGCTTGCTCAGATCTTTGCTGCTTCCACTGGAAAGACAACTTCTAGACAAACAGTTCACAGATGCTTAGCTGAGAAACATCTTTGCCCGACGGCTAGCAGTCTGTGTTTCTCTCAACTCATTACAGAGAAAAGCTTGTCATTTGAGCAAAGAACATGGTGTTTTAGACAAATAGAGTACTTTCACTCATGTGTGAATCTATACTTAGTACCACGGGATTCGCTACCAGTCTTCTAACATAATGGGAGTAACAGCAAAATGACATTTCACTAAATATCTTCTAGGAATTCTCCAAGAATTAAAATGTTGGGGAATAATGCTTCACCTTGACTTCACCTGCATCTTCCCATACTGCCAGATTAACAGTTGAGTTTCTTAAACAAAACAGATAAAACTAATAGAGCATCCACCGTATTCTCCGATATAGCTATGCGTCCTTAAGTTATTTTTTCATCTAAAAAAGAACTTACGTGGATGTCATTTTCATTCAGAACAAGAGACTGATGTACCTATAATGCATTTTTTTCATCAATTCCAAGAAATGAATTATTTGAGTCATGTAATCTGTGGAAAGTTCATCTACAAAAGTGCATTGATGCTGGATGAAACTACTTTTAACACTCCTTAAGTTTTGCATTTATAACTCTAAAACCCTTAGAGTATATCAAGTTTCAGAGTGACCCTCGTATTTTATATAATAATCAAACAGTTTTTTTATTCATAATTTTTTTATTTATAAATTTTACTGCATTGTTATTCATTTATAATTCTTATTATGTTACTTATTTACAATTCTTATGTTGTATGAGTATAATATATAATTTTTATTATATTACAATACAATTACTACTATTTTTATAATTGCTATTAAATGATATAATTATTAAACAAAATAATTTGTATACGAAAAGTTACGTTATAAATATTTTATATAATTACTATTGGATTATAAAATTATTATATACTGCATAATATTAGTAAATATTATATTACATTGATATTCATTATTGATTTATATTAGTTATTCTCAATCTATTCCTATGTTCTTCATTTGAAATATATTTCGATGTATTTTAAAACAGCTCTTTAACACTATTTTCCTGAAGATTTGATATCGCTAGGCCACCATCAGATTCCATTCCAGCGACAAGCGCTGCTTGGCGTGATTCCTTTATCACGCCAAACAGCACTGGCGCGTAGTCTCCTGATATCAAATTAGTTCCGATGTTTCAATCATTTTTAAGAAAAATACAGTTATATTAAAATGCTAGTAAAACCTATGTATATTCATCATTAAACTGTATGACAGCGTCTAATGCACCAGATTTTAAATTTTCGAGTAGTACAAACTTTCGGTACTCTCTGTCATATGTCATTAAAACACTCGTTTGAACTGCCATGCCGGTGTTTAGTAAGCAGCCCTTTGGTGCATGGGTTTAAATATGTAAACTTAATCATATTTAGCACTTCATTTGATAAACATTCGTATCTTTTATTATCTTTTGCCATATGGCAACGCTCGATAGTAGTAGCTTCAGCTATCTTTTCAGATAGGACACAGTCCATTCATGGATTTCTCAACAATCGACGAGCAATGAAACGGGACCGTAATAACAATTTGTTGAAAACTGGATACGTTTTAAAATTGATACGCACAGCATTCCCACAATAGAGTTGCAATCGATTATTAAAAGATCCCTAAGTTTACCTATACCAGGCAAATTTTTATTTTCAGATTTTTGTTTACTCTGTCAGGCATTTACTCCTTTCGAGGATGCCAATGCATTCATATTTTGTACCTCTATCTCTCCCATCAGTATATTCATACTGATAAAGCCTTTAAAATCACTCACCATAATAGTGTGCATATTTAAGGTCTCGTTTGAAAATTGAACATTGGAAGATTCTATTAGCACCACTAGCTTCCATTTTTTACGCAGAGCTTTCATAGTACTATGTCACACATGATCTGGATCAAATGCTTTAGATTCAATGCTTTTATGTAGACATTTTAGGTTGAACAATATGACGATATTGTTTCGATGTCCACTACTTAACCAGAGTCAACTGACAAAGCTGCAGCATACCAATCCTTAGAAGTGTCACTTATGTGCTACCGCGTTCCATCGCCTGAAACAACACATCCAATTATTCTTTTTTAAAAGAATGTTGCTGTAACATTCAGTTGTTCCTTTCTACAAAGGTAGCTTGCTAATTTCTAGAATAGCAGACGTAAGCTTCCTTCATCACTAGTGTAACCCAAGTATGCAGTTTTACGAAACCTGGGTAAATTCAGCGTAGTGCATAATTTAAGCGCAGCAGAAAATATGTTCCCGATTTGGAGCATACTTTATACAAAAATTTCATTTAGCTCACTACAAAGATGAAAACGTGAGGTATTTTTAAAAATATTTTTAAATTGTTTTTTATTAAATAAATATCGTGACGCACGTTTTTGCACCACCTCTCTGTAAGCAAAGAATTAAATTAATATAAGGGAAGCTTTTGTTGTTTATTTTGTCTCCTACATTTAATAAAACGTTTTATTTTTCATTAACATGTAGGGATTGGAAATCCCTGCCGTGGAAGATTGAAAACATTATTGCCTTTTTAATTAAAGAACAAATATGAAAAGAGGGAATTAAGAAAAATTACTTTTCTGCTAGTTATGGCTGTTACACTCCAGAGATGGGATCAAAATACTGAACAAATTAGATTTTGTTTTTTCTCTTATCAACTCGTTTTTAAAAATGTTACTTGAAATTACGGATCATCTGCAAGAAATGATCCTTCAAATGTTTGTCAGACTAATTTTCATTCTGATAGGAGTTTATTATTACAATATTTTTTTTACATTTTATTTCACATACGTGTAAATTAACATCCATACAATGCAAGAGAGTACTGGCGTTATTAAAGGAGATCAATGTTATATGAAAATTTCTGTTATAGTTAGTTTTAAGTTTGGTAATGTGAACTTTCCAATAATGTTTTAAGTGTCTTTTTAATGAACGATTTCAAAACTGACTTTGTACTTTTTGAACTAATTGTAAAATTTAGGGACAGTTTCATATTTGATAGTAGGGTAAACATGCTCAAGTACTAAGATTTTTCAAAAAGTTTTCAAAATAAATTACAGAATAAATGTGCTTTCAAATTAAGTGCATTTTGCTAACATAAGTGCGTTACTATTCTAAGTAAGTACCGTAAAATTTGGCGCATAACGCACCCATACTTCTAAGTTAAATTTTTGAGTTCTTAGTTATATTCACCATATAACTCACACCCCCTTTTTTACAAAGTAACAAAAAATGTGTATGTACAATCCTCTTAGGGCTTACAGTCATTTATTCGAAGTATTATCCTAGGATTTTAAATATATAGCATACTTTTAGATTCAGAACCCTTTTAATTTCATTTGTTCTATGTCATTTCTTTCAAATAAACGGTATTCCAATCTATGAAGAAGTCTAATTTTTCTTATGCTCATCTTTCTTTTTATTTCTGAAGCTATACTCGGCATACAATGCGCACTCCTAAATTTCGATCTCATTTTTTCCTTTAAAGTGCGCATTATATGCTGGATTTTACGGTATGTACTTTTCAAAAGAAAGTTTCAGAAAAAACTGAAAGTTATAGCAATATCAAAATGCATGAAATAACTTGCTGGAGACACATGATTGATATGATGATGTAACTATGACGTCACATGAAATCATGAGCTGATTGACTGGAATCGCATATTTTAATTATCACGTGACTATGTCATTTGAATTTAGCCAGTTGTAAAAACTGCACATAGTGAGAAAATGCACAATAAATAGAACACGTCTGCTAGAGACAATCGCACTATTTCTCGCTATAGTCCATAAAATTTAATAATATTTGCATTCTAGCAAAAATTTTAAAAGGATACTTTCTTTTAATGATGGCCCTTTTAAAGCAATACGAAGTAGAAAAATTAATTTTATTCAGTGGGCGTTGTATTTTAGATAGCTATTATTACCTTAAATTTCTCTTCCCTATTTAATTCCCTTTGAAAACGAAAACAAAATGTAAATAATTTCACATTTTCTCGTCGAAATACCTTAAGGAGTCAATTAACAAGGATTCAGAAAGAAAAGGACTTTCGTAAGCGAAGAGGAAACCTCGAACACGATAACTGCTCTGAAAGGAAGATAATGCAATTTGAATATGTTTACCGTGTTTATTTAATCAAAAACTCTTATTTTCGCTGTGAAAATTCGAACGGACTAGAAATCCTTAAGGTTTATTAAGGGATAAATGAATTTAGTAAAGTGTGTTATCTGAGTTTAAAGGCGGTAATGCTTTTACCACCTTTACATGGATTTCCTTATTAATTGCTGCTAATCACGGTTGTAAAGGCGATTTAATTTAAGGAATTAAAAAGAATAAAAGCACGTAGCATCTATTTTAAGGGAACTATTAAGATCAAACATAATTTGTTCAACAGTTTATTTTTGAATACTTTGAACATAAACTTAGTATTTTCTATACAAAAATGAAAAAAGATTATTTAAAGCAAACAATTCATTTTGCATAAAAATAAAACTATTTTCTTTTTTTGATTAAATTATTTTTATCCGCTAAAATAAAATATTTAGTTAGACTTAAGTCACTGCATGTAATTTTCAAATAAACTAAAGATGAAAATATATTTAACTTATATTTACTTTACTTAATATTACATATATTTACTTTATTTTACTTAACTTATATTTACTTTAAATATATTTTTACTTGAAATATACTACTTAAGTATACTGTATCATCAAAGATTTTGCATTAAAAACTTAAAATTCTGTATAAGTTACTATTATTCAGAAAGATGACACCTAGCCAATTGGAACTGTCACCTGTATGGTGCTCAAAGCTACAGTTGATGATACTACTAGCCCCTTGCCACGATGAATTCCGTGGGCCTTGATCTGATGTTACTGTCGATCGGGCGGCATAAGTTACAACAACAACATGTTATGTACATACATAATTAATTTAATAAAGGAATAAAATAACTAAAATAAATAAAAAAGTATCTCATAACAGGGTACAAATTAACCATAATATACCAAGAAATGACTGTATACACATATATACGCGTTAGAGCGAGACAGATAGATAATACAAGTAATTTACGCCTCTGAAAACCGCCTCTTTGAAATAGATTTCTCCAAAACCGTTCAAATTGGATATTTACTCAATACAAGATACTTTGCTCCATATTTAAAGTTTGTAAGTCTGCTTGTTCGAAAAGGTAAAATTGACTGCAACACCCATCTATGGGAGTCAAATTTCCTGCGAACAGCTATAGGATCTCTATTGAACAAAAGAAACAGGACAGCTAAATTTAAAGTTGATATGTCGAATATTTCCGAAGATCTGGTTATGAGTGAGTAAACCTCTTTTCTTTTATATATATTCAGTGTTTCAAGTGAAGCACGAAAAATTTTAGTTAAACGTTTTCGTCAACCTTTCAGCAAAGCAAAACAACGCCATTTAAACCTGATTTCGTGAATTGGCTTGCATATTTATTTCCATCACTGATAACTTTTAATTAAGGTCTCAAATCCAGAGTAGTATAGTATGGAAAATTAAAGAAAGACCGTAAAAGAAAGTAAAATGTAATTAAAGTTTGAAGAATGTATAATTTTTTCCGACAAAGTATTAACTGTTTAATTTTATGCATAAAGGTATACGGGGGAAAATAAATATTCAATGAGAAGTAGAGCATATTTTGTTATAATTTAATCATCTTTACACCCAGAATCATTATAATTAAAGTTCCACTTTCAATTGAAGTAAAAAGGAACCAATGTTGTGAATATTTTCAACTTTGTACTGAATACAATCAGAGAAAGGGGAAACGGTATGGCAGGGGGAAAAAAGAAATCATAAGTGTACCGATAGATGGCGCTGTAAGAAGAAATACGAAAAGTGATGCGTTTGTCCTTTTGAACCAAATTACGAACGGTTTTGGAATGAGTTGCACATTAAACCAATTGTGTTTTGATCAATGTGCACGATTGTTTCGGGGTTTTACTGGGGAAAAAATGACCTTCTGTCATTCAACGGTTGTGGCAGTGTTAGTGGAAAACCCATTCACCATGGGAAGGTCATATCACATTGAATGGGGAAAATAGTCTTTTTATTGTCCTTGGGCCAAAGACCGCATAAAAAACAACAATGAGAATACCTGTGAACTATCTTTAGACGCGCAATACATGTTCAATATGTTGCCCTTCATTTTCCGTCAGAAGATGAAACTGATTAACGAAGTGGATAGTTTCAGGGTCGTGTTGTGAGTGTAATTGGTGCCTTAATGAGCTAACCTGGACACTAAACACGCCATTTTTAAGTTAATACACAGCCAAAAGTCACAGGGATTGAGGTTTGGGGATCTTAAAGGCCACGCTTTTGGAAAATCCAAAATGTCCCGAGAGCAATTGCATCAAAATCTTTGTAATGTATGGAGAAGCATCATTTTACATCTTATACCATCATCTATTGAAAACATTCATCATTTTATATGCTACACTGATTACCCTTT
>BMAO01021774.1:12500-20753 GCA_019973975.1 Trichonephila clavata
CGTTGCAACTCTTATTTGAATCATGTGAAAGAAAGTACATAAAAAGCATTTCTTGTAATTGGAAAAGATTTAATAATCTTTCGAAAAAAATTGACAGAAAGTGTTAATTTTGCTAGAAAATTTTACATGTGCTACATATTCCCTAAACCTAAAATGAGCGCGTAAGTACTTTAGCGTATTTTATTTCTAAAACTTTTTAAAAAGTTTTTCCGAGGTAAATTGTAGTCTTCGTCATATTTTGAATGATAGATATTGTAAAATGGTAATAAGAGCTAAAAATATATATTCTTCAAAAGTAAATTACGCAAATCCTTGGCATGACGATTAAGTTACCACAAATTTAAATAATTTTTAATTTGAATTTGTTATTAAGTTTTCTTTAGTAATTCTAAATTTATTCAACACATGTAAAGTTATAGTAAATAAATAAGTAAAAAATAATCATAAGTTTTTACATTAATTAAATGTCGCCTTAATTGTATATTGAAGAAAACTTTAAGTGATTTTCATCTAATAATTTGAAATGGATAATTTAAGTGATGATCAAATTAATTGTTACATCCCTCCATCCCTAAATCAAAGCGATCCAAAAGTTAGCTGCAGTTGCAAAGCACATAGCATAAAAATATTTCGAAAACACTAATTAACAAAATATTCTCTCTCATACAGATTCTGGAATCAAAAAAGAAACGAACATTTTCACATCCTCTCCTGTTCCTGTGTTTGTTAGAAAGTTCTGCTAAGACCTTGAAGGAGGAACATGTTTCTAAAATGCACGTTTGATGACTGCAAAGGATTCACAGCGTGGTATCGTAAAAGGTTTTACAGCCGAGTTAGTTGTCAACACCATCTGGCGGAGATATCGTGAAAGAGGCGAAAATCTTTTGACTGCTTGTTGAAATCGGTGGGGGTGTGCCTCGCGATAAAGAAAGTATTTTTTTTATTATTTATTTACTTACGAGGAATGAATGGGTGCATAGAGGGCAATTCTTACACAGACAGAAGAGAATAAGTTTGCTATTTTATTAATATGTTTGAGTGTATATGTTACCTTCTAAAGTGTATAAATTAGTTAATGTGCAGACCAGTTAAGTAATCTCTATATAAACAAGGGTGATCCATTAATGTGAAGGAAATTGTTTCCTCAAATTGCCTAGGTAATCTGCGAACTACCAAGATAATTTGCACTTTACCCTTTGGATCTCGTTAAAGTGAAGATAAGATCTTTGGTAAAATATCAATGTTTTTGTATCCTTTAATTCAATGTTGTTTATTTATTAATTGATATCTAACGAATCAATACAATCTAGCAATCAACACATTAGTTGATAAAAAATCATCAATTATTTGAAAATTCATATGTAGAGTCAAATGGTTTAACCTATTATTAAAATTATGAAAATAAACACTTTGAATTGCATTCCAATTAGTTTTGACACAAACACACGTATTTGTGGTATGTTCAGATTTGCAGCAACTTTTTTCTAAAACTTGGCATTTAATTTGTTTCAAGAAGGTGCTGATCGTCGTAATTAAATTTATTAAAAAAGCTAATTCAAGGAGTATTTTAATAAATATATGTATTCTCTCTGCATTTCTGTTTCTAAATATTTTTAATAAATAATGCTGTTATGAGTCAATGTTTTGAATCAAAATTCCTAACGGAATAGAAATGAGAGAAATAAACTTTTCAACTTTAACAATACAGAAATCGCTCTCATGTGAAGATCAACTACTTAAGATGTAGAGAACGCTTGATTCCGCCTTCTAACAGAGCAAATAAGTTAATCTACAAATTAGCTCTGCAATCCGCATCTTTTCAGGATCTACACAAGAATAATTATAGTTTTCTGAAACATCCTTCTCTTTTTTTTTAGTATCATTGAAATTATAATGATGATTAGTAAAAATTGTAACTTAGCGAATAAATAATACAAACATCGTAATCGAATCATTATATGTAATTTAATTTGTTTTGATTTTTGACAGTTTTTAATATTGAATTACATGTTAAGGCACTGTGACTAATAGAGCAAGATAGTTAATGATGAAGAAATTATACATTTTAATTGTTAACCCTTAGCTTTATTGATTGGTTTCCTATGAAACGCAAATTTTCTTACATTTTATGTACCATAAAATCCGGAGTATACCGCGTACCGGTGTATAAGGTGATCCTATACTTTCAAGCTGTTTTTTTTTTTTTTTTAATTTTAGGTATAATCTCTGTATATCACACACCCTCTTTTTTACGAAGAAACGTGAAATGAACGTAAGTAGTCTTTTTAGCCCAGATTTTTAAAAAAATAGAGAAGAGAAAACTAAAAGCTTATATCGCGCACTCGTAAATATTTCGATTTCAGTTTTTGGGTTGAACGTGCGCGTTATACGCAGGATCTTGCAGTACATGTATAGCACGAAATCAACATCTGCTTACAAGGATAACGAATAACCAATCAAATTAAATTTTGTTGTTAAAACTTGAAATCTTGTTTAACATATAAAACTGATATTACATTTCATTTAAACGAACTCTAAAAAACTATTAACTCATAGTTTTTAATTTGATTTTTATTATTCTCGAAGCATGCAAGAGAAAATGGTAATTCAATGAGATAAAAAGATGACACAGTTAAACCTCGCATCAAAAGGACAAACTCGAATTATTACAAGTACTAAAAATAATAAAATACAACAACTTACATTACTCGATTTGTCAGCTTGATGGCTTAGAAGTAGTGTGTCTGCCTTGCAAATATAAGTTTGCAGGTTCGATCCCGTCTGGAACCGATAGAGTTTCTGGATGAGAAAATCGTAGAGACATGCCTGCCATTTGAGTTTATAAGTCACGTAAAAGATCCCTTCAGTATCAAGTTGGCTATAGTACTCACGGCAATATTTAACATTCGAAAGCTTGAATTTAAATTAAGATTTAAAAATTCGGTAGCGAGAGCCTCAACAAGATGGTACCACCACTAAAATGACACTCACACTTGTGAGAAATTGTCGTGCCTGCAAAGGCTGGTGAGCCAAAATGCACCGCACATTTAGAGAAAAAAATATTACGCTAGTTTAAGCATTTCTCAAAATCAGAATAATTTAATCAAAGATTTATTTTCCTTTTCTTTTTCTTTTCTTTCAGAAACACTTTTGAAGGAACTTTTATATAGGGCCATGACTTTAATATATTAAAACAACTGAACTGCATATTTTTGTATTATGTTACAAATATTCTCATTTATTGTTCCATTTTTCATAAGTTACACAGACAATTAATATCACAACAAGATCGAAAGTGAACTGACGTAGACGAATAATCTTTGCGTAAACCATTATTGAAAATAAATTTTCTTTTTCTCTCCACATATTCCTAATATTTCAATGAGTTTCTCTTTTTTTTTCCTCTTTGACTCCGTTGAATTCTGTTTTGCCATATTATTTTCAAAATCTTTTACCTATGGACTATACTGGTACAGTTCTTTAGACATTTTGATGTACTCTTAACGAGGAATCTGGTTAATCAGAGTTTGGGTGCTATTTTTAGGACAACCAGTATAACAATCAATTTTTATTTCAAACGCAGTGGATTAATGGTCACGGTCTCGACCTCGTGGCTAGTATTCTCGAGTCACTAAAAACCACCCCTTGTATCGGGATTAAATCAGTCAGGCCACCACCACAAACTGTGTAAAAGAGCTCTTCTCAAACTGTGGGGCACGCTTCCTTTGGGAGGGGGTGTGATAACATTAGGAAAGGGGCGAGCATATTGAAAAGTCGAAAACAAAGGATCATTTAAAAAATTATTAATTTATTGAAAGTAAACAAGGAAAATACATTCTTGCATAATAAAAAATTATTTTTTTAAAAAACATATAAAAATGATATAATAATCTTATAAATGAATCAGCACAGCTCAATGCATTTTATAATCAATTTAACACTACTAAGTTAAGAACATGTTTAATAGTTACCAGTGACCCTATGGGCTTGTCATATATAAAATTATATGTAAAAATTAACACTTGATAATTTTTACGATTTATGTGAGTCCCTTAACTGCCGATTAACAGTACACAATTCGATCCCCAATGTCACCGTTTTGCACGTATACACGCGTATATTGTGTATACGTATTTATTACTTTCCACAGAAAAGTAATAAATATAAGAAAATCCTCTGAAATATATGTAAGTAAATCGTTCGTAAACACACACACTGTCCATGTCATTTTATTTCATTTCAAAGCCTTCGTAATAATGTTATGGACAGCAGTGAACAGTAAATATCGCATTTCGGAAAGACGTATTTATACGTTCGGGGCAATTTACGCACTGGCTGAGCAAGACGTTTATATACACCGGCGGCTCTCAAAGGTTCAAGTGGTATTGTAGCTTAAGCTTCAAAGTATCATATTCTCGAATTCAATACATTGTTATTGTATGGCGGGGTGCGCGATGAAAATTGTGATTGAATATTGGGTAGAAAGTCTGAAGTTTGGAGAGAGAGGTACCATTCAGATGTTCTCTTCAACGTTTCAAAATTACGTGCTTCTTTAGAGTTCGACGTTAACAGGTATTTTTTAACTTAATTTTTTTGGTAGTCAATATACCAAAGTATTTAGGTACGGAATAATGAAGAATAACTAAATATGTTTTGATTAGTAATCAATTAAATCCATAAGAAAAAGTTTGTTGCTCCAAAGCAAGAAAAAAAGTTCAACAGGTTCGTAAGTATATATATTAGTTGTGAGAGCAATTTAATTTAAACCACTAAGCAGATATTTTTTTAATGCATATTGCAAAACTGAATTTATATTAGAAAATCAATGTATACCAGAATAAAAATTTAAATATAACTATTTTACAATATTAAAATATAACTATTTGTGTGTGAAATAGATAATCCCAATAAGAATTTAAAATTTATATGGTAACAAGTGAAAATAAAAAATAAAAAAATCAGAAAAAAAATTAATTTTTAGAAATATTTAACGCAAATTTTGAATAACTGATTAAATACATTTTTAAATATATAAATGAGTATTTGAGACTCCTTTTAATATATGAGGAAATCCCTCTTATCTTGAAAAATTATATAAAACTTAAAAACGAACGTTTTATTTTTTTTTATTTATAAGATTATATTTTTTCTTCGGATGCGCTGGGATAACTTGGCGTAATACAAACTTCTCCAGCATTACAATTGCAGAACGTAATATTATATTCCAGGTTTCAAATTTACCTGTTAAAATCTGTATTTAACTGAAATGAAACTATTCTCACTGTAATGACGTCATACATTTACATTTCTTTAAAAGTTCAAGGTTATGTAATCAGAAATCCAAAATCAGGTATTGACCACTGGTTTTAGATATCACGTTATATATTACGTTTATTTTTTATCTTGTAAGACCATGACTACTCATTCTTCTCATGTTTTAACAGTGAGAAAAATAAAAATAAACAAATCAACAATACATCTGTAAGGAATAATATTTTTTGTTAATGCGCGGGAAATTCTATGCATCCAACATATTCAAACATTTAAAACTTATTATAATGATGGGCAATAATTTTCAATAATGACTTTTCAGTAATTTTCAGCAAGTAGCAAACGGGGTTCTAAATGGAAAATAATTATTTATCAAATATGTTTTGTAAAGCGCTACGTTAATAGATAACGAAACCAAAACCTACACCACAAAGAATAAATTGTTGCAGCAAACTCAAACCATCGTTGCAAAAAACTACTTCAGCGTGGAAAATTTAAGGAAACACTTACGGGTTTTTTTACGGGAACGTGCACGTCATCTTTTAATATTTCAGGCAAGGGCTTTGATAAACAAAGTTAAATGTCTTCCCATTTTTGGAGTAAGGACATACATATTTTCAGCACTGCCTACTTTTGAAAAATGAACATAAACTAGAAAGTAGGTGAAGCAAATATTTTTCGGATCCCAATATATTAAAAAGATTGCCATGAGCTATGTTGATGCTTAAATAAAAACCGACTCGAATCGAGAATTGCATATGTCTGTATCTTAAACGAGAAAACAAAGTTTTATTACAAAGAAATCACACATATTGCACACAACGAAAAGAAAAGAAAATTTGACACAATATTTCAAATAGTGATCAATATATCTTGTCATTCTTTCATTTAATCCAATGAAATACATTTGATTTCTTCAGACACTCTGAAGTCTTATATTTTCTATTTTGTTAGCTTATTTTTTTTAATTCATATATAGGCGTAGATATTCTTGTTTAGATTAGTGTTGATAAATATTTCTTTAAAAGTAATACATGCGGTATTTGAAATGGATTAATGTGCCAAATTTCATCAAATGAAAGGTATTACCAATTTAAAAATGTTGTCAAATATTGTCATCATTTTTATGATTGTGTTGGAATATGAGTGAAAGGATTTTCCACTATTGGCTGCATATCATGGCAATAGACGTCGAAATTGGATGAAGGTGTAATACATGGGTTGGCATTACGTCGATTGCGGTCGCCAAGACACTTTAGGTTGTCCACCTGAAGATAAGCAATTAGAAATTATGTACCAGCAATTTTTTTTTAGAAATTATGTACCAAAATATTCAAGATTGTCTGACAGTATCCAAACTAAGTCTTCTAATGGATTTTGAATTACTTTCTAACAAATACAGCATTTGTTATTATTACATCTGTGGTGATTACTGTATTTGTTTCTTGTGTTTTGTGTGTGTTTTAAAAGTGACCATAAATGAGTAAATTTATTTTATTGTAGAAATGGAGGTAAGCACATATTTAATATTTATGTGATTAAGTTATGATAAATATTGTAGACTTATTCTTAGCTCACCACAAACTACTCCACTCGATGGGCCGCAACACCTTGAAAAAATGGGAAGTAGCCCGGAAAGGTTTGCCCAGCGCGGGTGTAATACGTAAGTACCTACAGCGAAAATCGTTTCACACGAAACTGAGGGTACTAAAAATATTTTTTTCGTGTTAAAGAATATTGCAAAAAAATGAATGTATATTCAACAAAATTAAGTTTATTGGAGCATATTTTATTTACTTCTAAGATCATCTAATAAATTGATAAAGACATCTTCATTTGCTTCGATTGTGAGTAAATATTTTCGGAAGAAATACTTCCGGTAGAAAATTTTATTTGTATAATCCCTTGATCACAAGGCTACAAACGTTATATTCGGAGGCAAAAAGATAAGCTTTATAGCTTTCAATGTAATAATGGGGGTGTGAACCCGACAATTATCAATTATTTTTGCAACTTTACACTTTCCTCGAAAGAATCACTCATCCAGTTTTACGATACGAATTCCAAAGACACATTTGATATGAAATGAGATGTTTTTGAATGGCGTTTATAGTTATGGAGGTTGGAAGTAAATTAGATAAACAAAATTGCCTTGTATCACAGGGTGTTTCAAACCCAAATTAGCCTCCTTTCTATATGTGAAACCACCTCTCTTTCATTTCACATTTCAGCTGGTGTTTTCCACATTTCATCCATTCCCAGAATTGAAGTATTTTCGTGTTAGGCTATTTTCGTTTGGGTTGAGAGAGAAAAAATGCATGAAAATACATAATAATTTGCCAAGATCGTTGTGTTATTTCATGTTGACTGATATTTCGTCTTAAGGTCGTATTTCGTCTTCGACTACATTCGACAACTTTTTAAAAAAAAAAAAAAGTTGTAGATATGGGGATTTTTTGTGGTTTTTAAATTTGCTTAGTACATTTAAGAAATAGATGCTAAAATTAAGATGGGGGAAAAAAAGAAATTATTTTTACTAAAATGGAAAAAAAAGTAGGTAAAAATTTACAATAAATAACATAAACGTGGCTGATTCTGTACCAAAAGTTTATGAACCTATTTTCAATTTTTCAATTTTGATGTGTTGCTATGTTATTTATTTTTGAAATGTCTTTCAGGATAGGAGGTATTTTTATTTTTGCAAAAACTAGAGCACTTTAACACAGTTATTATATGAAAGGGCTTAAAAAATAGTAATTATAATCACATTATGGACTGTAAATTTTGCAATAAAACAGTGATTATTAACCTGAAGGTTAAAACACTTCTACTAATATACAGAACATACACAAAAACTTTCAGTTAATTGTTTTTAAAACTTTTTCAGCAATCGCTGTCCCCGTTTGACCATTTTCAAAAAAACTCTTTTCTCGATTAAAACGCGTTTTAAAGTATGACATCTTGCTTAAAGTAATGGCATCA